>QNTS01000447.1:705997-743261 GCA_003317085.1 Hucho hucho
GTTGTCACCTTCTCACCAAGCTGCTTGGCGATGGTCTTGTAGCCCATTCCAGCCTTGTGTAGGTCTACAATCTTGTCCCTGACATCCTTGGAGAGCTCTTTGGTCTTGGCCATGGTGGAGAGTTTGGAATCTGATTGATTGATTGCTTCTGTGGACAGGTGTCTTTTATACAGGTAACAAACTGAGATTAGGAGCACTCCCTTTAAGAGTGTGCTCCTAATCTCAGCTCGTTACCTGTATAAAAGACACCTGGGAGTCAGAAATCTTTCTGATTGAGAGGGGGTCAAATACTTATTTCCCTCATTAAAATGCAAATCATTTTATAACATTTTTCACATGCGTTTTTCTGGATTTTTTTGTTGTTATTCTGTCTCTCACTGTTCAAATAAACCTACCATTAAAATTATTGACTGATAATTTCTTTGTCAGTGGGCAAACGTACAAAATCAGCAGGGGATCAAATGCTTTTTTCCCTCACTGTATGGATCTTATTTAAAGATTTCAGGTGCAATAGTATATCTTAAAACGTGTCAAATCCCCACTCTAATTTATGTACAATAAGGCTCCTTCGACAAAAACATAAACAAGGTTTCTTTGTCTTCTGTGTTGGTCCACAGACATTTCCACATCTGTGTCAGTGCCAGATGACAAATGGCTGTCTACGCTGGAGAGCACCCATTGGCTGGACTACACCAGGTGAGAGGTCCTGATTGTCTTCTCTTTAAAGCAATAAATCATCTGTAATAAATGTGCTGGGCCTACATTGGTTTGGTCGCTTTTTTTATGTCTACCTAGTAATGATAGTGAATTTCCTGTTGCGCAATGTTGATGTAGTATGAATGTACCATTATAGCACATTAGCCTAGCCCTGGTTGAATATGTGGCTTTATTGTGTTACATTAGCTGTAAGCAGATTTAAAATGCTGTAATATACTGTTACAGAACATACCTTTAGCATGTGCAGGCTATAATTGGCCTACACACATGGATGTTGAATGTAGCTCTCATATATTCAACACGTGTGTGAGCCGGCTATATCTACACAGTAGACCAAGACCTAGTGCATAGCTTTTTTACAGGCTCACACACATGGATGTTGAAGCGTCTATGTGTCGAAACGAGCTAGAACTGTGATAGTAGCATAGCATTAGCCTGATTCGCATGCTGCTCTGCTCCCTCCCCAGGTGCTGTCTGAGGAAAACTGCTGAGGTGGCCTGCCTGCTCCGCGGAGGTCACCTGACCGTGGTGCTGCAAGGTGAGTCACATGACGAGGGCCAAGCAGCACCTAATATTCAATCCGTTCATTTTTTATTCACGCTGCGTCCCTCATTAAAGCGGCATTAGGGCTTACCCTGAAGGAGACTCCTACTGTAGAAGCACTACTCTACTAGGACACCAATACACAGTGGTGGAAAAAGTACCCAATTTTCCAACTTGGGTAAAAGTAAAGACATCTTAAAAGGAAATTACTCAAGTAAAAGTAAAGTCACCCAGTAAAATACTACTTGAGTAAAAGTTTTAAAGTATTTGGTTTTAAATGTACTTAAGTATCAAAAGTAAAAGTATCAATTATTTAAAATGTCTTATATTAAGCAAACCAAACGACACGATTTTCTTGTTTTTTAAATTTACGGATAGCCAGGGTCACAGTTCAACACTCAGACATAATTAACAAATGAAGCATTTGTGTTTAGTGAGTCTGCCAGATCAGAGGCAGTAGGGATGACCAGGGATGTTCTCTTGATAAGTGCGTGAATTATACAAATTTCCTGTCCTGCTAAGCATTCAAAATGTAATGAAGAATGTAGTGGAGTAAAAGTAAAAGTAGTCAAAAATATAAATAGTAAAGTAGAGTACAGATACCCCAAAAAACTACTTAAGTACTACTTAAGTACCTTACACCACAGCTAGTACAAAAATACTTTTATATACTACTTATCTATTGTGAAATGTATTGTGTCTGGTGAGATTGTGTTATGATAGTGTACTATATTCAAGGTGGGTGCCAGTCTGTCTGTTTCTGTTTTAGCCAGCTTGTGGTTGTCTTGCCACACAAGGCAAAGATGTAGCGAACTAGCGATGTTGAATATAAATAGTCTGGCACCCAGGCTGGAGACTACGGCCTTGGAGAGATAAGTGTAATATTATGGTATATTATGGGGAGAACAGTCTTATGGCAAAGCTACAGCCGTTCTTGACTAAATACAACTATGCTCATACATTATTATTACATGACTCCATGTACTGACACATAATTGGGCTGTGAGAGTCAGTCCTAGTCTGTTGATACCTATGGTAGCTACCACAGACTGAAAAGTCAACAGAACTACAGAACAATGGCTGCTACTGCCCTGTGATTTTCCCTTCCCCCGTATGAGTTGTGTTGCCTGGCCAGCCTCAAGTGGGCTTTTTGGAGAAAAGGGTTGTATATCACCCCCCTAAAACCACAGAGCTGACTGTGTCCTAAACACAAGTAAATGACTGGAGAAATGACCCAATGGTATTTTCAGACAGGCCCAGCCAACACTCCCTCCTGCCTGTGGTTAGAAAAAACCTGCCAACCAGATGTGGGGATTTGGGAGAAGTTCTATCCTAGTCCACGGGGGGGGGGCACTTTTTGTGAGAATGAAAGGGCTGATGTGAGATCGTGGCATTTGGATTGTCATGTTGTGTTGTTTTTTATACAAGGCATTACCCTTCTCAAATCTTTTATTTTGTGTGTGTTTGCGGTAGATGATAAACTCAAGGACACGTCTCTTATCCTCTGAGCCTTGAATATGCATACTGTTACTGTATTCAGTTACAATTGATTATTGATGGTCTATTTCCTCCTGTTGTGTGCAGAGGTGGAGGACCGGGACATGACCTGTGTGGTGTCCAGTCTAGTCCAAGTGATGTGTGACCCCCACTGCAGGACCAGGGTGGGCTTCCAGGGTCTGGTGCAGAAGGAGTGGGTGATGGCTGGACACCGCTTCCTCAGCCGCATCAACTACCACAGGGACAGCGACAAGGAAGAGGTGAGAGGATAAGCTGCCACCTATCAGTCAACTCACCTATCAGTGGTCATGGGGGGAAAAGGCATTAAACTATTTGCATTAGGACAGTGTTTAATGCCAGTCATATGTATGTGGGGATCTTTCTCCCATCTTTCTTAACTACTTAGGGATCGGTGGGACGCTAGCGTCCTACCTACGACAACATCCAGTGAAATACAGAGCGCCAAATTCAAATGACAAAAATAGTAATATTAAACATTCATGAAAATACAAGTTTTGTACACCATTCAAAAGCTTAGAATCTTGGTAATTGAACCGTGTTGTCGGATTTACAATAGGCTTTACGGCGAAAGCAGAACATTTGAGGACTGAGGACAGCGCCCCACTTCCAACATATTATTCAAACCAGCCAAGGCGTTACAATATCAAAAATAGCGATAAAATAAATCACTTACCTTTGAAGATCTTCCTCTGTTTGCAATCCCAAGGGTTCCAGGAACACAAAGAATGGTTGTTTTGTTCGATAAAGACCTTTTATATAAAAAAAAGTCTGTTTAGTTGGCGCCATGAAATTCTGTAATCCAGTCGTTCAACATGCAGACAAAGAAATCCCAAAATTACCGGTAAAGTTCGTCCAAACAAATCAAACAATGTTTTTAATTAATCCTCAGGTTGTAAAATATCTAAATAAACAATAATATTTCAGATGGAGAATAGCCTGTTCAATAGGGAAGAGAAATAACGAAGAGCAGGCATCCCATTCACACGCGCAAAACTGTAGTGTCCTTTTCATGCGCCACCTGAAAGACTACAATTTCTTGTTCATTTATCAAAAAACAAGCCTGAAACCATGTCTAAAGACTGTTGACATCTAGTGGAAGCCATAAGAACTGCAATCTGGGAGCTAATTCCCTGTATAGTCAATAGGAAGTTAACTTCTTAGGGAGCGGTGGGGCGCTAGCGCTAGCACCACATTTGATTGTTTGAGGATAGCACTCCACATATTGGGAGGCATTTTACTTTGTGCACGCCAGGCTCTCCAAAACCGTCACCTCGTGCGCTGCTCCCAAAGAAGTTAATGGAAAGACTGTGACCTCCAAAAATATACTTTTCCGTATGGATTTTCCTCGGGTTTTCGCCTACCATATCAGTTCTGTTATACTCACAGACATTCTTTTAACAGTTTTAGAAACTGTGTTTTCACAGTGTTATCTTTCCAATACTACCAATTATATGCATATCCTAGCTTCTGGGCCTGAGTAACAGGCAGTTTACTTTGGGCACGTCAGACTCTCCGTACTTCCGAACACTGCCCCCTAGCCTCAAAAGGTTAAACCTGTTTTTCTCCTCACTAGGCACCAGTGTTCCTGCTCTTCCTGGACTGTGTGTGGCAGCTGTGGGTCCAGTACCCGTGCCGCTTCCAGCTGACAGGGGACTTCCTGCTGGCTCTCCATGACAGTTTCCACCTGCCCCTCTTCAGCAGCTTCCTGGCCAACTGCCACAGGGAGAGGTGCAAACGTTCACAGGTAGGCCACTGTTCAGCAACACCACCGCTAATGCTGAAGCTGTAGTACTAGATAAGATACTGTAGGTATGCTACTGTAGGTTAACATGGAAAATGTTGGAAATATATGTATCAAAGTTAGTCGTAAATTCTGTAAACCATCTTAGATTAAATCGGTTGATTTGCGAGGCGAGTCCACGTTATTTTTAATCTCACACATGCGTCAGCTCATGTTGTCTTCAACGATAACTCTTGAATGAGCTCAGTTTGAATCAGACGAATCACTGTTCTCTCACCTCTTCTTCCTCCATCCCTTCCTCTCTCTCCCAGAACCTATCCCAGAGTTACACCCCAGTGAACGGCTGGAGTGACGTGCTACCCAGGGGCTCCTTCCCGGACCCCTCAGACCCCCGTCTGCCCCCTGTGTGGGACTGGGCTCTGCAGTACAGCAGCCAGAGACGGGAACATTTCACCCAGCCAGTGCCTCCGCCCACCCTGCCACAGCCCCTACTCAATGGCAACCTCAACACCAACCCCGAGGCACACAGGGTAGGAGTGAGAGGGTGATATTATGGGGGATACAGTCGGCGCAAGGAGTGTGAAAAGCACTATATAAATGCAAATTGTGCATTTGATCATTCATGTTAGGGTACTTAGTAATTCAAATGCTATTTCAATGAGCCCCTGTCTTACAAAAGCCACCCCGCTCTCACACACATAAATACACTTACTAAATATTAACGACCTTGATGAGGGAAGAGCACAGGCCCACTGCACCTCCGTGTGGTAGGTCTCAGTATTGCAACATGCTTAAGGCACATAAGGGATATTCAAACGTATTAATCTCCCATCTCTCTTCCTCTCTTCTCTCCATCCCTCTCTCAGCTGAGTGACAGCGCACCAGGCTCTGTGTACCTGCTCTCCAGGGGCTCCTTCTCCTGCTCTGCTAACTTCCTGCCCTGGCGCAGCGGAGGGGGCTCAGGCGTCTACCGGAAGAGCCACCGGAGAGGGGGGTCCTCCTCAGAGAACCTGCCGGGCCTGGAGAGGCTTCTGAAGGCCTGGGCCCTCACAGAGCTCCCCCAGGGCCACACCACTACCACAGCCGGTCTCCAGGGGCCCCTGGACCCCTACGAGCCTCTGCTGCCCCTGCTCCTGGGGCCCTGCATAGGTGTGTGGAGGGACTGCTACCTCCGCGGGGCTCTTCATGCTCAGGTATATAGGGAAGGATTATCTTTCTCACTACTATATAGAGCCTAAAACACTGTTGCCATGGGGATGTTTATAATAGCCTACTCTACTGGTATGTGTGTGGGTGATCGAAATGAACTTTGAACTCGGTAACTGAAAAACGAATTCAACTAGAGGTATTGCATAAAAAATGTAGTAAGAAGTTGAAATTAATATTTTTATTCAACTGAATAGTGCAACGTTGTACTGGACAAGCTTCTAATTTTTGCTGGTCACATCAGAAACTACAATTAGTTGCTCATGGATGGCTGTAGTCATGATGGTGTTATAAACCATGTTCTGTTCTCAGGCTTTCTCCCACCCCATCTCCCCGTCCACCCAGCACCCAGTGGAACAGCTAGCCTGGGAGGTCCAGCAGCTCAGAGACAAGCTGACGTTGGCCTCCAGCCCCACTAACACAGTCCCAGCAAAGACACAGGAGCCTTGTCGGACAGACTCCAACCTCAACCAGAACACCAACAATAGCACCTTCCTCTTCCCAGCCTCCAGACCCCCTGGGCCGGTTGTCTCCAGAACCACACCCCCTATCTCGAACCTCCAACCCAGGGTTCCTCCAGCTCGTTCTAGACCTGGCCACAGAGACAGCAGCAAGCACACATTCCTATTTGGCCACCCATCCTCTTCAGAGGCCCGTCCAGACCAGCGTTACTTTCCTGCGCCCAATAATAATGCCAAACTGCCCAAGAGCAACGGTCCTTCACTGGATTCCTGAGCTCTGGGTGTCCCCTGTCAGTTAGCACAAATGGTCCAAACTGTTCAAACTGTTCCCCCTGGCTCTGAACTCGAGAAGGAGATCACCTATACACACCCTCCAAGACTCCATTTCCTTCCTTGACACCTGATCTCTGGGTGGAAACAGATGTGATTTTCCTGTCAAGGCCTTTGAGTGTCTTTGAGGCCATAAGAAGACGAGGAGTCATGTACTGAGCAGGGAGGAGAGTCTAAACTGCAGTAATAATGCATTGAGCAGTGCAAAGCACAAATAGTATTTGAAATGTTTCTGAAAGATTGTTTAACTTGTAACAAATAGTCTGTTTTACTGAATATGACACCCAAACTGATGGTTCTGATCAGCATTCCCTAAGAACGTATTGGTGTTTCTAATAGCAGCAAGCTAATACCCAAAATGAATAATGGCTGATGATGATTGATAAGCTAATGACATACGAGCACAAATAATGAGCTGTTGGCTGAAATATGGAATCAAATACTTCTATTGATAAGACTTCAGCTGTTTTAAGAATCAACTGAGTGACAACCTTCATTCTTGACCAGACGGCTATAATAGGACTGTTGTCCTGACTCTTCGTTTTCTTAGTCTTTTGAGTGACTATAACCTCCAATTCCAAAACCAACTCAGCCTTGAGAGGAAAATTACATAGAGCTGTTCACCAAGTAAACACTAGGGAGAGACATTGGTGTCACAAAAAACATGCAGTTTTAACTCCAGGCATTTTGTCCAGAAAATTTGATATGGAATTTAGGGCACTGGAGCTATTTTGGTACTGTTCCCATATCTTTATACTTGCATGCATGCTAGTAGTGAACAATGAGAGGCATAAGCTGAGTTGTATGACTCTGTATCATAACCTTGTTTTTCAGAATATGGCCATGGTCAGTTAATATTGCTGTAAGTGTGCATGATTGAGGTAAAAGTGCTATTATTTCTATGGTCTGTGCATCTCTATTGAGAGTTCTAAGTATTATTGACCAACTTTGGTTGCGTATGAATTTCAGAAAATATTACGATACATTTTTAAGTGGTCGTGACCAAGATGAGTATTACTATTTTTTCCCCCTTATGGTGTCATTGTGCAAACCATAAGTTCTGATGGTTCATATTTATAATTTACTTTTATTTGGTACTTCTAGATGTAGCTTTAAGGTAAACAACCTTTTTTTTCTCCATAGTGTATTTCTTCATTACTTGTCCTGACTGCTAGTTTCGTATGCAGCTAGCATTCAGGTCAAGGACTTCTAAATGCGTAATTTCATTCAAAGCCCAGTGAGGTATTGGGACTGGGCCACTCAGTCCAGCTAGATCGTTGTTGTTTGCATGATGTGGATATCAAGCAGCAAATACACTGGCATGATTTCCATATACGGTAACACTAGCATTTCCATGCAGAGAAGTACTTGTATTGTGTAACATAGGATGAAAGGGTTTCTAGCTGGCATACAATGTATTTCTCACTGAAATGTCTAATTATGTTTATTATGAAATATAAAGGCTGAAGGTGGTAATGTACGTGACTTACATTGGTGTGTATTACCTACAGTCATTTCCATGCCTCAGTACGAGAGCATTTTGAATTATTCAATGGCTGTAAATATTCATTGTTGAATATCACAGCACACTGTTTGATATCAGTTACTGAATATCAGGTTGTTTGAGTTTTTGGATTTGATGCCAGTACTGTTGCTCTCGTCTTCCATGGAAAAAACAAGGTCATCACATTCCCTAATGGTATTGGCGGTACAAAGAGAAAATGAAAGTCCCTTTCTGCATGCAGCCCTACTTCCTGTATCTATATATTTAAATGTTTTGGTACGAATTACACAAGGATTTGCCAGATGTACATATTTTTTATATCAGCATGTTAGGATCCTGATTAATAAACTATAAGTTCATAAAATCTTTGCCATCAAGTTTCAAAGTTTATTCGCCACGTGCACAGGATACAACAGGTGTAAAACAGTACAGTTAAATTCTTACCTTGAGAGCTCTTTCCAACAATGCAATGAAAGTAATCTACAGTAGATAATGTAATAAAAAAATACAAGTAAGAATTGAAACCCTCAAGAACTATGACGAGAGCTGAAGAACACGAGAATGCAAGTATTTACAGTATTCACCTTATTCAATGTGCAGGGGTACTGGAATGGTTGAGGTGGGGTTAAACATGAAAAGTGACCGGTAGTAGGATATACAGTTGAAGTCGGAAGTTTACATACACCTTAGCCAAATACATTTAAACAAATTTTTTCACAATTCCTGACATTTAATCCTAGTAAAAATGATGTCTTTGGTCAGTTAGGATCACCACTTTATTTTAATAATGTGAAATGCCAGAATAATAGTAGAGAGAATGATTTATTTCAGATTTTATTTCCTTCTTCACATTCCCAGTGGGTCAGAAGTTTACATACACTCAATTAGTATTTGGTAGCATTGCCTTTAAATTGTTTAACTTTGGTCAAATGTCTCAGGTAGCCTCCCACAAGCTTCCCACAATAAGTTGGGTGAATTCTGGCCCATTCCTCCTGACAGAGCTGGTGTAACTGAGTCAGGTTTGTAGGCCTCCTTGCTTGCACACGCTTTTTCAGTTCTGCCCACACATTTTCTATAGGATTGAGGTCAGGGCTTTGTGATGGCCACTCCAATACCTTGACTTTGTTATCCTTAAGCCATTTTGCCACGACTTTGGAAGTATGCTTGGGGTCATTATGGCCAAACAGTTCTGTATCATCAGACCAGAGGACATTTCTCCAAAAAGTACGATCTTTGTTCCCATGTGCAGTTGCAAACTGTAGTCTGGCTTTTTTATGGCGGTTTTGGAGCAGTGGCTTCTTCCTTGCTGAGCGGCCTTTCAGGTTATGTCGATATAGGACTCGTTTTACTGTGGATATAGATACTTTTGTACCTGTTTTCTCCAGCATCTTCACAAGGTCCTTTGCTGTTGTTCTGGGATTTTGGGGATGTTCTGGGATTGATTTGCACTTTTCGCACCAAAGTACGTTCATCTCTAGGAGACAGAACTTCTTCCTGAGCGGTATGACAGCTGCGTGGTCCCATGGTGTTTATACTTGCATACTATTGTTTGTACAGATGAACGTGGTACCTTCAGGCATTTGGAAATTGCTCCCAAGGATGAACCAGACTTGTGGAGGTCTCCAATTATTTTTCTGAGGTCTTGGCTGATTTCTTTTGATTTTCCCATGATGTCAAGCAAAGATGCACTGAGTTTGAAGGTAGGCCTTGAAATACATCCACAGGTACACCTCCAATTGACTCAAATGATGTCAATTAGCCTATCAGAAGCTTCTAAAGCCATGACATCATTTTATGGAATTTTCCAAGCTATTTAAAGGCACAGCCAACTTAGTGTATGTAAACTTCTGACCCACTGGAATTGTGATACAGTGAATTATAAGTGAAATAATCTGTCTGTAAACAATTGTTGGAAAAATGACTTGTGTCATGCACTAAGTAGATGTCCTAACCGACTTGCCAAAACTATAGTTTGTTAACAAGAAATTTGTGGAGTGGTTGAAAAACAAGTTTTAATATCTTCAACCTAAGTGTATGTAAACTTCCGACTTCAACTTTACATGTAAACAGGGGTAGCAGGATAAATAGATAAATACTAATGGTAATAGCAATCAATAGTCAATGGACATCAACCTAAGTGTATGTAAACTTCCGACTTCAACTGTACATGTAAACAGGAGTAGCAGGATAAATAGATAAATACTAATGGTAATAGCAATCAATAGTCAATGGACAGCAGCGTAATGGAGTAATAAATCAAATCAATACTCATTTTAGCATAGGTTGTGTCAGTGGGTAAAGTAGAGACCTGTGAATGGGCATAGAGTCAGTGAGGATAGTCTGTGGGAGAGGGAGAGCAGTTAGTTAGCCATTAAGCCTTATGGCCAGGGGATAGAACCTGTCTGAGCCTTGATACACCTGTACCGCCTGCCAGAGGGGAGCATGGAGGACAATCCATGTCTTGGGTGGCTGGAGACTTTGGCAATTTTTCGGGCCTTTCTCAGATTCTGTCTGGCATGTGCGTCCTGGATGGATGGGAACTCACCCCCAGTGATGCGCTGGGCCGTCCGCATCACCCTCTGTAGGGCCTTCCGGTCACGAGCAGTGCAATTGCCATACCAGACGGTGATACAGTCAGGATTCTCTCAAATGGTGCAGCTGTAAACGTTTGAGGGGCCATGCCAAATCGTTTCAGCCTCCTGAGGGAGAAAAGGCGTTGCTGACCATGTTAAGTCCTCAGTGATGTGGATACAGAGGAAATTTAAGCTCTTGACCCTCTCCACTGTGGCCACGTCAATGTGAATGGGGGTGTGCACCCCCGTTTCCTGTAGTCCACAATCAGCTCCTTGGTCTTGCTGACGTTGAGGGAGAGGTTATTGTCCTGGCACCACACTGCCAGTTCTCTGACCTCCATCTTCGTGTCGTCAGCAAACTTGATGGAGTTGGTTGTGCGTGGCCACAGTCGTGGGTAAACAGGGAGTACAGGAAGGGGGCTAAGCACACACGTGTGGGGCCCACGTGTTGAGGGTCAGCGTGGCAGAGGTATTTTTGCCTACTCGCACCACCTGGGGTCAGCCTGTCAGGAAGTCCAGGATCCAGTTGAAGAGTGAGGTGTTCATTCCCAGGATCCCGAGCTTGGAGGGCACTATGGTGTTGAACGCTGAGCTGTAGTCGATGAACAGCATTCTCGCAAGTATTCCTCTTGTCCAGGTGGGAGAGGGCTGTGTGGAGTGCAATTGAGATTGCATTGTCTTTAGATCTGTCTAGGCGGTATGCAAATTGGAGTGGGTCTAGGGTGTCTGGGATGATGGTGATGTGTGCCATGATCAGCCTTTCAAAGCACTTCATGATTACAGATGTTAGTCCTACAGAGCAGTAGTCATTGTGGAAGTTAACCTTCGAGTTCTTGGAAACAGGAATGATGGTGTTCAGCTTGAGACATGGGGATTACAGACTGGAGAGGTTGAACATGACCATGAAGATGCCTTCCAGCTTGTCTGCGCATGCTCTGAGAACATGCGTCTGGTAGAGAGGCACCATTGGATAGATCACGGCTAGGTCTACCTTTGTAATCTGTAATGGACTGTAGCCCCTGCCACATGCATTGCGCGTCGGAGCCGGTGTAATAGGATTCCACCTTGTTCCTATATTGTCCTTTTGCCTGTTTAATGACTCTGCAGAGGTTGTAGTGGGACTTCTTGTACACGTTTGTGTCCTTAGTCATAGCCTCTGAGTTGGCTGCGATAGCCCTGTGTGCGGTAGCTCTGTACTTTATTTTAGCGCATACCTCTGTGTTAATCCAGGGCTTTTGATTGGGGGAGCAGTCTTGCTTTTGCTGTGTCTGTGTGTGTGTGTGTTTGTGTCGGCCATGTCTACAGGCAGAAGGACACCCCTGCTAGCGAACTGATCCTCTGGCAACCAAACTATACAACAAGTGTAGACATTACCGTGAAATGCTTACTTACGAACCGTTAACCAACAATACAGAGTTGTGCTAAATAAACGAAAGGAAAAATACTAACACAAAATAACAATAACTAGGATATATACACAAGGTGTACCGGTACTGAGTCAATGTGCAGAGGTACAGGTTAGTCAAGGTAATATGTACATGTAGGTAGGGGTAAAGTGACTATGCATAAATAATAAACAGAGTATCAGCAGCGTATGTGAAGAGTATGAATGTATGTGTGTGGCGTCAATATGCATGTGTGTGTCCATGTGTGTCTGTGTTGGAATGTCAGTGTAGTATGTATGAGTGTGTAGTTAGAGTCCAGTGAGTGTAAAACGAGCCTGTGCAAGAGTGAGTGCAAAACATTATAATAAATAAGAATAAAACAAGGGGGTCAATGCAAATAATCAAATGGCTACGCAGACTAACTGTTCAGCAGTCATATGGCTTGGGGATTGAAGCTGTTAACGAGCTTTTTGGTCCCAGACTAGGCGCTCCGGTACCGCTTGCCGTGCGGTAGCAGAGAGAACAGTCTATGACTTGGGTGGCTGGAGTCTGACAATTTTTAGGGCCTTCCTCTGACACTGCCTAGTATAGAGGTCCTGGATGGCAGCAAGCTCGGCCCCAGTGATGTACTGGGCCATACCCAGTACCCTCTGTAGTGCCTTGTGGTCGGATGCCAAGCAGTTGCCATACCAAGTGGTGATGCAACCAGTCAGGATGCACTAGATGGTGCAGCTGTAGAACATTTTGAGGATCTGAGGTCCCATGCCAAATCTTTTCAGTCTCCTGCGGGGGAATAGGCGTCGTCGTGCCCTCTTCACGACTGTGTTGGTGTGTTTGGACCATGATAGGTTCTTAGTGATGTAGACACCAAGGAACGTAAAGCACTCAATCCGCTCCACTACAGCCCCGTCGATGTGAATGGGGGCGTGCTTTGCCCTCTTTTTCCTGTAGTCTACGATCAGCTACTTTGTCTTGTTGGCATTGAGGGAGAGGCTGTTGTCCCGGCACCACACTGCCAGGTCTCTGACCTCCTCCCAGATAACTGGTTGTCTTGAAATTCCAGGCTAACGGGTAGGGGATCTCAGAGCAGCAGTGGGCCCCAGAGATGCATCTGTACAGGCCCACCTCTGTGTGGACACGTCCTGGCAGCCATAAACCGCTGTCCTGCTGCCTTGTGGGTTAGTCTGGTACGACAAAGACAAGGGGAGCACACCCTGAGAGAAAAGCAGCGTGCTGGTG
Organism: Hucho hucho; assembly: GCA_003317085.1. Taxonomy (NCBI): domain Eukaryota; kingdom Metazoa; phylum Chordata; class Actinopteri; order Salmoniformes; family Salmonidae; genus Hucho; species Hucho hucho. Next base: position 719,215 of record QNTS01000447.1, read on the forward strand.
GCAGGCGGACGCCGACAGTCTGGAGATCCGGCAGCCTCCTGCAGCTGTGGAAGATACCGGTCATCCTGGGTTTCCCTCCTTGCCACAGGAATTCACCATCCTACAGTGAAGTAGTTCTGTTGGGGATTGCGCACCCTCAGTGGCACTTTAAAAAAACTTCCTTTGCGCAGGTATCCACTTCTGACCTCACAGAAGCCATCAACCAGAAAGCGGACTAAAGTCTGGCGGCGTTGGGGGTGTCTGGTGACGGGGGCAGGAGTGAATGCACCCTTAAAATCAGACCACTGCACACCAGCGGCACAGGACTATTATGGTCGCCAGCAGTTGGGACTTGAGTGGAGGCTGCTCTTGGCAGACCCCTGTGTGACTGAGCAGCCCCACACTGCTCACCCCAGCTGAGGAGAGGCCTAGAAAAGGTGGCCTAAAAATTGCCCATTCACTCCACCCTGGATAAGCTACTGCACCTATCGGAGTTCCACTCAGCGGTCGAAAAATGCTAACAATAATAATTCCCCTGAAACTGGCGACATGGAACATCATAACTCTTTTGGACACTGTTGATAATGGCGATAGACCCCATCGGAGAACAGCTTTGATTGCTGCAGAACTAAGGAGCTACAACATTGACATTGCTGCCCTGAGTGAGACCAGGTTCCTGGATGAAGGTTCCCTGAAAGAGGAGGAAGAAGGCTACACCTTCTTCTGGAAAGGTTACCCTCCGGGTGGACAACATCAGCATGGTGGGGGACTGGCAATTAAGAACAGCCTTTTACCCAGCCTCACCGAAACACCTGTCGGCATACATGAAAGACTCATGTCTCTCCATATCCCCCTAGCCAAGATGCGTTATGCTACTCCTCTCAGTGCATGCGAACCAACATTACCATCTGAAAATGAGGCAAAGGACTGCTTCTACCAGTCACTACATCCCCAGGAATGACAATATCTTTCTGCTGGGTGACTTCAACACTAAGGTGGGACAGAATAACAGGTTATTGAGTGGAGTACTTGTTAGACATGGTGTTAGCCAGGTCAATGAGAATGGAGTGAGACTGCTAACTATGTGCCAAGCACAATCTCATTTTCTGTTATAGAAATTTTGTTCTCAATGTTCACAAACTGAACTTCAATTAAACAAACTCTGTCTGTTACCCAGTATTTGTAAGATACTGGTTGAAATGAGACAAACAGAGGCCCAATCTATAATGGTCAAATGTAGATTATTTATTAATGGGAGAGCTCTGAGCTCTAAAAGGTGTACACAGTCTTTTATATGGTACAATGTTGAAATACAAAGATACAAAGGCCCCACCATTTCCAAGAAATTGTGTCTTCCCACAGTACCCATTCATTCCTTATCACAATCTTTGCAACATAAGTCAAACTTGGGCGGTTCTTTAACTATCCCCCCTGTCTTCAAGGACAGGGGCATTTCGCATGTGTCTGGTAGAATCAAAGAATTCTTTGTTCTCCCAGATACTCCCTAAATGAGGTCATACCAACCTGTTGCACTTGTACACACAAAGTTAATATCTAGACACACACACATCAATTGGACTACCATCTGTCTTATAACCCTATCTCTATTGCATACATTTTCAGAATGGAATATTCTTAGATATACAAACATTTAGTCATAACCATAAAATCTATAACATTTTCACTAACACCTTGTTCCAGCAGAAGAACAAATATAAAACATAATGGATGCACCCACGCTCCAAACACTGGCACCTGATTGACTACGTCATAGTGAGACGTTCTGACACTAATGACGTCCTGCTGACATGCCATGAGGGGTGCTGAATGCTGGACAGATCACTGTATGATACTGGCTAAACTTCAGGTGAGAATACGTCCACCCAATGCCTGCAGAAGTCCAGTAAGAGGCCTCTGCACTGTACTCGGCTTGAAAAGCTGCAGTAAGGGACGAGTTCCGTCGCCCTCTCACTAAAAGGCTGAGGGAGATTTAGCCTCTTCTGAGCGCAGAGGACCCCATGTACCAGAAGTGGGCATCTATTAGCTCAGTGCTCTATCAGGCAGTGGCCCACTCCATACAGTGGTAGGAAACATCAGGACTGGTTCGATGAGAACTCTGACACCATCACAACCATACTAGACAATATGCACAAAGCGCACAGGGCTACTCTCAACAGCCACACATCTGCTACCCTCCACCATCAATGGCATGCTAGAGGCGTCAAAACAGACCCTGGTTAGATCCGGGCTGTTTCACAACTGGCCGTGATCGGGAGTCCCATAGGGCGGCGCACAATTGGCCTAGCGTGGCCGGGTTAGGGGAGGGTTTGGCCGGGGTAAGCCGTCATTGTAAATAAGAATTTGTTCTTAACTGACTAGTGAAGCGTTAAAATTGATTTTGGGGGTCTTCTAAAGACCCCCCCATTGATTATGTTGTTATTAATTTGCTTACGTGCCATTATACTTATGCTCACTGTATAGCTGAATATTGATGCCTCTCTCTGTGTTTCGCTTTCTGCCAAAACCCGCAGACCCACGTCTGTGAGAAGAGGTGAGAAAAGGGACTGAGGGAGATAGTGAGACACAGAGAGACAGCGTCTGTTTTTCTCTGAAACAAGGGCAGATTTGCATACTGCTGAGACAGGTTCTCAGAAACTTTATGTTAAGAATAACTTTGACACAACTTTGGCTTTGACATAGGAGATCACACCATAAGGTGTGATCTTGGGTATATAAGATCCTGTCTTTCTTTCGTTCGGGGCAGAACTCAGGAGAGACATAAGCTGTATGTTGATCTTTGACCTCTGTCTATGGCTGTATTCTAATTAAAATATCTTAATTTGAGTATTCCTTATTTGTTAAGTAATTAACGGAGCCCAGAAAAGGTGAAACCAACACTAGTTAAATAAAGGTTAAAATGCATCATGCAAGGAAGTGCAAACAACATTGCGTGCACTGCAGATGAATGGTGGATGAATAAAGCACAAGAAATCCAAATTTATGCTGACAAAAACGACATTTCTATCTACATCCCTAGAAGTCGCTCCATCACCCCCTGAAAACAGCTGATGGTCTGAATCTCTTGAAGGACCAAAACCAGATCCTGATGAGGTGGGATGACCACTTTGAAGCACTACTCAATCAGCGCTCTCCTACTGACCACTCCATCCTGGAAGAACTGCCAATCCGTCCACCCATTCAAGACCTCAACCATTCGCCAACCTTCCAAGAGGTGTTATCAGCTATCCGTTCCCTGAAGAACAACACAGCTCCTGGCAGCAGGTTTGCAGTTGTCTTCAGGCTGGATGGAAACCTATTCAACATCAGGAGGCTCCAAGCAACCACCAAGATTTTGATGGCGCGGGTTCTTGAGCTGCAGTATGCTGAGGACTGTGCTCGTGGCCACACTCTGGAAGACCTTCAGTCCGTCCTTGTAGCGGCTGTGAGGGTCTATAGCAGGATGAGACTGTCTATCAACACCACCAAGACAGAGGTGGTCTACCAATGGAGATCCAGCCCTCCACCCACCATGCCTGTCTTCACCATTCGACACAAATCACTGGCAATAGTCCCATCCTTCAAATACCTGGGCAGCATCCTCTCGGAGGACTGCAGCACCGACCTCAAAATAAAAACTTGGATCAAGCAAGCATCAACTGCCTTCAGGAAACTCAGACGCAGGGTCTTCCAAAACAGGGATCTCCACCTCCACACCAAAGTTGCCGTCTATAAAGCAGTCTGTATCACCACACTTCTTTACAGCTGTGAAGCATAAGATGCCTGAAGCGCATCCTGGGAATCACCTGGTGCGGCCGTGTGCCCCATACAGAAATATTTGCTAAGACCAACTGCAAGAGTATGGATGCCATGGTCACACAACACCAACTGCGCTGGCTTGAGCATGTCATTAGAATGTCTCAGAAGCGCTTGATGCGGAAGATCCTGTATGGCCAGCTACATCTTGTCCGGCAATATGCTGAAAAAACGTTGCTGAAGAAGTGCAGCATCAAACCCACAGACCTGGAGGATGCTCCTGCCGACCGTTCCACCTGGCGGCAGCTCTGCCAGAGCGGTGTACATAATTGGGAGGAGAGGAGCACAAAAAACTGCAAAAATAGCTCAGGAGACATACAACCATGCCCCGCCAACACAGACTGCATATGCCCCACCTGCAATAAAGTTTGTGGATCTCGGATTGGATTCTACAGTCACCAAAGAATTCACTGTTAACTTAGAAGTCATCATCGGATACTGGACTACCGTAATGTAACATAACATCTCTTACCTTCTCCCTATAGGCTGTCTCATCGTTGTCGGTGATCAGGCCTAACACCGTTGTGTCGTCTGCAAACTTAATGATGGTGTTGGAGTTGTGCGTGGCCACAGTCATGGGTGAACAGGGAGTACAGGAGGGGACTAAGCATACACCCGAGGGGCCTCCGTGTTGATGGTCAGCGTGTGGATGTGTTGTTGCCTACCCTCACCACCTGGAGGCGGCCTGTCAGGAAGTCCAGGATCCAGTTGCAGAGGGACGTGTTCAGTCCCAGGATCCTTACCTTAGTGATGAGCATGGAGGGCACTATGGTGTTGAACGCTGAGCTGTAGTCAATGAACAGCATTCTCACGTAGGCGATCCTTTTGTCAAGGGCAGTGTGGAGTGCAATAGAGATTGCATCATCTGTGGATCTGTTGGGCAGTATGCGAATTGGAGCCGTTCCCGGGTTTCTGGGATGATGATGTTGATGTGAGCCATGACCAGCCTTTCAAAACATTTCATGGCTACAGATGTGAGTGCTACGGGGCGGTGGTCATTTAGGCAGGTTACTTTTGCGTTCTTTGGCACAGGGACTATGGTGGTCTGCTTGAAACATGTATTACAGACTGAGTCAGGGAGAGATTAAAAATGTCAGTGAAGACATGCTGTGAGTTTGTGTTCTGGTAATCTGAATGATAAATTGCTTAAAAGAGGTCTTACTCACATAATCTATGGATCACACAGTCATCCAGAACAGCTGGTGCTCTCATGCATGGTTCAGTGTTGCTTGCCTCGAAGCGAGCATAGAAGGCATTTAGCTTGTCTAGTATGCTCACATCACAGGGCAGGTCGCGGATGGGGTACCCTTCGTAATCCGCAATAGTTGGCAAGCCCTGCCATATCCGACAAGCGTCAGAGCCGGTGTAGTAGGATTCGATCTTAGTCCTGTATTAACGCTTTCCTTGTTCGATTGTTCATTGGAGGGTGTAGCGGGATTTCTTATAAGTGCCCGGATTAGTCTCCTGCTCCTTGAAAGCGGCAGCTCTAGCCTTTAGCTCAGTGTGGATGTTGACTGTAATTCATGGCTTCTGGTTGGGATATGTACGTACGGTCAATGTGGGGAATGACGTCATCGATGCAGTTAATGAAGGCGGTGACGGATGTGGTAGTATACTTCTCAACGCCATCGGATGAATCCCGGAACATATTCCGGTCTGTAGAAGAGTCAGGCCAGAGATCACAATGGAGGACAGGAAGCTCTGGAAGACACATTTTTCATGCCGTGGGTCCCAGATGACCAGATGATGATGTGCTGCAATCATTCAAGTCTTCAAACTGAGAGTAATACAATTCACAAACTTTATTTTTTAGCAAAATAAATATTTACAATATGATATTGAACACTTTAAAAGTAGCATGGCACTGTACAATTAAGTTAAATTAAAATGCATAAGCTGTAAGTACACTCTTAATATAATATTTTTTAAATAAGGTGCAAATGTCTACTAATAATAATCAGTACACGTAAATGTAAAAAACTGTCTGACACAAACATCTAATACTTATCTTAGCTCTGGCTCAATCACCCTGCAATATCCACTTACAGTATGTTATGGCACACCAATGGACATTATCTGTAATGTTATGCACTTCCATTAGTTTCACTTCCACCACCATATTACAAAGAAGAAACACAGAGCCACTATCCATCACATGTTACCAGATCACAATCTTAGTGTAAGGCAGTGCATTCAAATATTCAAATCAAAACACTAAGACATAACTGAAAAGACAAAATGGTTCCTACAGTATTTAATCTGGAGAGGGGACAAAATGCCGTTTTTTTTACCACACCCCTTGATGTACAGTATAAACTGCCTCAGTTTTACCCCCACCTGCTCCCATGCTCTTTAGCCACCAGCTGCTGCAGGGTCCCACATGGCCCAAATGAGGGGGTCCCCAGGTACCCATAAGAGGGGGGGGGCAGGTCCCCTAGCTGGCGGAGGGACTTGCACATGGGGCAGGGGTAATCAGAGAGGCCCTCTATGTCCTCGAAGGCCAGGTTGACGATCTGGTCTGTGCAGGGGTCACAGTAGAGGTGGCCGCAGGACAGGCGTTTCAGGCGGGCTTCGTAGGAGATGCAGCACTGGCAGTGAGGCAGGTCTAACCCCAGGGAGAGAGAGTCAGTCAGGGAGCTGCTTTCCAGACTACCTGCCTGGCTGGAGCTCAGCTTGCCTGGAGACCTACAGAGGGGATGAGAAGTTAGGGGTTGGACTCTGGGTAAGAGGTGTGTAATGTATACACAGGGAGTCAGGGAGCAGGTGTAGAAGGTGAGTTTAATAATAATAAACATGAAGAAAATACAAAACAGGATACGGGTACTGAACGTGACCAAAACCCAATACTGCCTGATGACCGAGGATTACTGAGGGCTATATAAAGGGAAAGTAATCAGGGTTGTGATAAAGTCCAGGTGTGCTTAACAATGGGGAGCAGGTGTGCGCCATGATGGTTGCCAGGTTTACGCAATGTGGGTTGCCAGGACTGGTAGTTAGTAGACCGGTGACGTTGAGCGCCCGAGGGAGGGAGCAGGAGTAAGCGTGACTAGGTGTTTGCAATGGTAGGGGGTGTATAGACTATACAGTGTAGTACTCTGAGAATCTTTTAAAATTAATTTAGCCCAAACAAATGCTGTGGGGCAAAATGGTATGTAATAGGACCATATAAGTATAGAAACTAACATTCAGCAATAGAAAACATAATATATCATACATGCAGATATCATTGCATTTTCAGTAAGATATACAGTGTATGATATGTTTTGGTTTAACAAAGGGTTTCCAACAAAGTCAGATGCATTTCTGGCTACATTTGTGGTCATGTAACACATTATTTCATCCCTTTCATAATTTGTCTCATGAAGACAATGCTGGAGAATGGAGGCAAACCTTTTTGCTTCAAATCTTCATAGCAAATATATTGTTACATTTCACAAACTCTTATAGAGGGGGGATCAAATAGATTATCCATATGCTATTAATCTAGTCTTAAAAAAACTGAAATGAAATATTACTTACTGTGATATTGACACTTCGGCTCAGACTCCATAATATGCAGAACAAAAATATAAAACGCAACATGTAAAGTGTTGGTCCCATGTTTCATGAGCTGAAATAAAAGATCCCAGAAATGTTCCATACGCACAAAAAGCTTATTTCTCTCCAATTCTGTGCACAAATTTGTTTAGATCCCTGTTAATGAGCATTTATCCTTTGCCAAGATAATCCATCCACCTGACAGGTGTGGCATATCAAGGAGCTGATTAAACAGCATGATCATTACACAGGTGCACCTTGTGCTAGAGACAAAAGGCCACTAAAATGTGCAGTTTTGTCACAACTCAATGCCACAGATGTCTCAAGTTGAGGGAGCATGCAATTGGCATGCTGACTGCAGGAATGTCCACCAGAGCTGTTTCCAGAGAACTGAATGTTCATTTCTCTACCATAAGCCACATCCAATGTCTTTTTAGAGAATTTAGCATTACGTCCAACCGGCCTCACAACCGCAGACCACATGCAACCACGCCAGTCCAGGACATCCACATCAGGCTTATTCACAAGCCACCCAGAAAGCTGATGGAACTGTGGGTTTGCACAACTGAAGAATTTATCCACAAACTGTCAGAAACCTTCTCAGGGAAGCTCATCTAAATGCTTGTCGTCCTCACCAGGGTCTTGATCTGACTGCAGTTCAACGTCGTAAGCGACTTTAGTGGGCAAATGCTCACCTTCGATGGCCACTGGCACGCTGGAGAAGTGTGTTCTTCACGGATTAATCCCGGTTTCAAATGTACTGGGCAGATGGCAGACAGCGTGTATGGAATTGTGTGGGCGAGCAGTTTGCTGATGTCAATGTTGGGAACAGAGTGCCCCATGGTGGCGGTATGGTTATGGTATGGGCAGCCATAAGCTACGGACAACAAACGCAATTGCATTTGATCGATGGCAATTTGAATAAACAAAGATACCGTGACCAGATCCTGAGGCCCATTGTTGTACCATTCATATGCCACCATCCCCTCAGGTTTCACCATGACAACGCATGGCCACGTCGCAAGGATCTGTACACAATTCTTGAAAGCTGAAGATGTCCCAGTTCTTCCATGGTCAGCATACTCACCAAACATGACATCAATTGAGCATGTTTAGGATGCTCTGGATCTACATGTATGACAGCGTGTTCCAGTTCCCACTAATATCCAGCAACTTCGCACAACCATTGAAGAGGAGTGGGACAACAATTCCACAGGCCACAATCAACAGCCTGATCAACTTTATGCAAAGGAGATGTGTTGTGCTGCATGAGGCACTTGAAAGTGGATGGTCACACTAAATACTGACTGGTTCTGATACACGCCCCTACCTTTTTTTTAAGGCATCTGTGCACAACAGATGCATATCTGTATTCCCAGTCGTGAAATCCATAGATTAGGGCCCAAATAATTTATTTCAATTGACTGATATCCTTATATGAACTGTAACTCAGTAAAATCTTTGAAATTGTTGCACGTTGCCTTTAGATTTTTGTTCAGTGTAATATATAAAATGGCATAAACTGTGGGATATCATACAATATTAAACAAACAAATATGGTCATTGGGAAAATTTCATGGAATGTTCTCACACTCACCTCTGTGAAGACACCGAATCCTTAAAACAATCGAAGCTCAGAGCCGCTAAGATTCTCCATAAAAGGTCCATACCATTTCCTCTCATGGTAGCGACAATATTTCATCGACCTGGTTTCTGGGGCACATCCTCTTTGCGTCGGTCTTATTTTATATGTTACACTCTCTGTAGTCTTTAAAACCACCCTATCTACATATGAAAATTAGGCAAATCCAAAAAGCATAACAAAGCAGTATCGTTGTACCAGTTCCAGTCGAGAGAAAATGAATAACGTTACAATGGCGATTGTTCCTCTACCTACAGTAGGTTACATTGACACCAAGTATACACGGAACGCGAACAGAAACTGAATACGAAGTAGAGCAGCTGAAGGAATCAGGATAGACCAAAAGCGCACACGACGTAGACTGGATTTGACCAATGCGATAAAAACGGGACTGTTGATATTGATGTTTACGTTATTTATTATCATACATGGTAAGTCTATAGGCTACACTTGGCGTTTCGGCATATAGCAATACATTAATTAAATGGTCTAACTCCAAACGCGCATAGGGTTTTTCTCTTTATGGGCCATGTTCATGTGTTCTTGTGGAATAACGGGTCATTAGGATGCTACATGAAGGCATAACTTAACATGGTAGCCACATGGTGGCGATACATACCTGAGCATTCTTTGACTAGACAACGTTACTGGCCCACTGAGTTTTATTGTCAGCCATGGGTTACAATCAATACGTTTTTAATTATATAATCAGTCAATGGTTTTAACTTTACGTTTGAGAAAAATAGTTGTTCAATGCAAGTGTACTATTATTTGTCTTATATTGTTGTCATAAAGTATGAAATTATAAGGCAGGGAAGGAAATGCGCCGTAAGATTGGCCCATGATGCCACTATTGTGCTCAGGAAATTTGATCTCTTTGTAATTAAATTAGGTGTTCTTGGTAAACCAGCACTGGCTAGGCTCAATTTTGTTATTGTACAAAGATCACTGGCTAGGCTCACTTTTGTTATTGTGCAAAGATATGACGCAGTCCTATATTTTATAAATTAAATGTAATAACAGGCAAATAATAGTCAAATAGCTGCAAATAGCAATGAAGACCATTTTATTGTAGGCCACATGAGATTCTAGCTAGTCTGGCCAGTGTTTACCTTCAGGCACATTTGTTTGTTAAGATTGTAATATTTTCTGTCAGTTATGTGGGTCTCACACCAGCCCATCTGCTGCCTGGTTTGGGGGCAATTTGTGCAGCTGTGTGGGAGTGTTGATCAGGTCTGTCAGTTTTCTAACAGGTTCCTCTGAGGGTGATGCATGGATAGGTGTTGCTCCTCCTCCCTCCACTGGAGTCTGGACCATCTGTGGGAATGATGTCTAGGTGAGATACAGTATGGCATTATAAGCACCTACTGCAATACAGGATAATCATTTTACTCAGGGTTGTGTGTGGTTGCAGTGATACATTGATTATAGGGATTATAGTATTATATTAATATTAATTTAGTTTAAGTATTATAGATCGTAACGGAAATAAGATTTTGGTCTCTGTTCATTACAGTATTGTTATCATGCAATTTCATAACATGAACATCATATTAAAACCTTATAGAAACATGTTTTTATTACTGTAGCAATAGGCAACACAATTTAATGTGTATCTTTAAAACCAGCATGGCCTCCCTAATGAATTCTGGGATGGTATCACAGCACCCTGAGAGTTCAATTTTGTGATTTCTGTTCTGACCTCAATTGTATGCTTTTCAAGTGTGCTTTCCAAGTTGGATCATGCTACGAGTGAGAAGTCACTTGGAACTCCAATGCAGATCTCTCACATCAATGCTGATTAAAGCTTTAATCTGTCTACTTTTGACCTCAACCAATCAGATCTCTCACCAACAAACCGTGCTGGAAATGATTGGAAGACAGTGACGCATTACACTGCACTCCTCCCATATGTCAACCAGGGTGGGGGGAAGAGTGTAAGAGAAGCCATATAGCTATTGTAACATAATGCTAGGCATGCACTGAGCATCCCACTGGGACTGAGTGCAGAGCATCAGGGGTCAGGAGTAGTATGGGGTGTCCTAATGTCCTGTTCCCATCATCATCACGGTCATGTGACCTGTTACTTTGACAGCTTCAATCAATCACTCTTCTCACTTTTTGTGAATGAAAGGGTATAGGCTTATCTAATGTGGAATCAGGGCAGAGATTGGGGAAAAGATAGGAGTAGGACTGTTGTGGTCAATAGATACCAGCATGTAGGACCTGTCCAAATGGCAGCTGGCCATCTCTGAAATAGACTGTGGCTGGCGACTATAGTAAGGCCTGAAGCTAAAGGACAGGAACTCATCTGGTCTGATGAGATCATGATGGAGAGGGTTTGCAGTTGGCATGGCAATATGTAGGCTTATTAGGGTTAGATGTATGGTGCAGTGTAGTTTGGTAGTGTATGTTAGTCTATTTTGGTGTTACAACTTATGGTTTGCGCAGACAGTGAATACCCAATAAATTTACAGCAATACCTTTCCGAAAGATTTTACACCTTTTACTTCTCCCAAATGATTTATCAGTCTTTTATTGCAGATGTATTCATTTAAAGTTGATACATACTGATAGCCTAATGAATATTCAAGATGATACCCAAAGTAAATACCTACAAGTACAGTTCTACACAAGATTTACACATTTAAATTAAAGCCAGTGCTGCTTTAATTCAAAACAAACACCTGACTCATTCAAATCAATCTCAAACAGTATAATTTCTCATGGCCAATTATAGCCACGAGATGCAGCGCGTGTAGGCAGAGGCATCTCGTGCACAGCTCATTGCGCCAACAATTTGGTGAGTATGGCGAAAAAGACAGTCCAATCCATATCCGTTTGGGCAGAAATCTATAGCGTCTATAAAAACGAAAATCCCCTTAAGATACCTTATATCATATTGCCAAATATGTCTTCAAATGCATTCGGCTCCATTGACATTCTAACGCCCACTCTGAAGCGAAAGAGGAACACCCTCTCGGAAGAGAATGGTGTACGCGAGACTAGAGGGATGGATGATCGAGAGGAGGGATGGATGCTCGAGAGGAGGGGGATGCTCCAAGAAGGATGTTGTGTGGTAGGGTAGCGCTGTCGTACCATGTCAGCCTTGTGCACATAACAGGGTTAGGTTGTATTCTAAACTGGGTAGGTGACCACAGAACAATTTTCATAGACCGGATTTAACACCTTTAGATTTTTTTTAACACGGTGACAACCTTAACAAATAAATACAGTTGAGGTCAACTGGAAAAACGCCAACCTTCTCTACCAAAGGTAAGGAAGAGTATAAGTCTCGGTTACATTTATTTGCCGTATATTTCGTCATACTCGGTGTTTATCAAGAGCATTTAGGGTAGTATTGCAATAATTGAGTTAAATAGCCTAGTCAATAGTTTTCCACGGCTGTCCACGCCGAGCTGCCGATGTTATTTTGAGCGATAGCAAGAACGCACAACCAATAGAAAATGACCCCCCACCCCATCCCCAAATAGCCTGTTAGTGAAAGAGACAGAGGTGAAGTCGACGTCTGTGTGTAAAATACAAGTGATATACATCTGTTTCTACAACAAAAACAACATATCTCCAAAGAAGGAATAGCATTTCTAACGCCACCAAATTTGGCCCGGTGGTCTCGTGCGTAATAATGTAAACCTGCATCCCTGCTCCATCCCTGTGCCATCACATCTTGGCCATTATTACTATTTAAAACGGAGTTCTTCTCAAGCATGACATACCCTGGCTAAATATAGGCTACGGTGTATTTACGTATAGTGGTGAAGACTCTTCCTTAGTTTATGGTTAATTGGCGTTGATTTACATAATGACTTACCTTATCTCCTCGCCCCTTCACCAGTCTGGACTGCTTGAATTTGATTTGATGATTGGATATATTCACCCTGAACCATAAGGTATAGGCTACACACACTGTTGAGCATCAGTGAATGTTTTTGCCATAGGCTGTATGTAGACTTTATTTTTAAGATAAGCGGCATAAACGGATGCGTCCTATTCATTACGCGTAGAACGCGATAAATGACATTGCGCTCTGTGAACCTGAAGATGAACGAATCTTGCTTAGAACTTATTTTTTTCTTTGTCAGCGCAGTGTCGCGTAAGTTCTGCTACAATGACCTTGTCATTAAAAAACATGACACATAGGCCTATACAGTCGATTTTTGAAGGCAACTGCGGGTTGTCCCAGCGTCTAGAATGGATAGGCTACGGTTACTGATTGACATGTTGGCCTGATAGAAAGGGCCTTCTGGGAAAAATATTCAATCTGATTGTAAAATAATTTTACCATAATTGACACCTATCTCTTTATTCACAATCACTGTTACATTTTGTTTACTAGCCTATAGCCATAGAATGTCGTTACAATGTCCTATGTGTTCTCACCTTGGATATAATTAACTACAATATAGCCTATACATGTTTATTTTATTTAGTTAACACACTATTTATTAAGATCGAAATGTGATTGGAAGATGCTTTGTGATTTACATCAGTTTATAATCAAATTGACTAGGCCTATGGATTGGATTACAGTGCTTGCCAAATAGTGACACAGTATTTACTACCCTCCCTTTCATTTGTTATGCTTGTTGTCAATCAAGTCCTGCTGTAGCTACTTGCAAAGCCTGTCAGTGATTCAGATTTACTACTCTTTTGATGCTGCAATACTCATTGTAGTGTAACCTTAAGAGATTACTTCTGAAAAGTGTGTGTACTGTAGAGTACAGGGTAAAACAGAATACATTGAGAATGGCATGGCAGCTCAGGTTGGCGACAGCTACAGTTATGCCCATGATGATACATTCCTCTTCAATGCATAATCTTCATTAGAGTTTTGATATTACTCCCTCTGTCATTTGTGCTTTTTCAACAACCCGTTGAGGCCAGAAGCCATTTCTGAAGGGGTGTTAAAGGCAGTATTCATTAAATACAGTGGCTATTTGGTCTCCTTGAGCTGTGATGTGGCACAGAAGTACTATCAAGTACATCAAGTCCCAGCAAACTGGGGAAGTATTGAGACATCAAGCTCTGGGTGGTTATACAAAGGGAGAGTTGATCTAATCGTACAATAAAAATATAATGGAGGTTATCCATTGAAGAGAGAGAGTATCATGGATATGAGACAGCAGCTCCAGCTTCCACAGTTTGCCAAACGACAGGAAAGGGAGCTGGACTGTTTGGTGTTCTTATTTTCTGCCTGCTACCTCTGCTGATTAGGGTGTGCTCTGGGCTGTTCTCAAAGATTAGCCTTGTCACAAGTTACAACTTGACTCTGCGGTGGCTGTGAGCACTGTGAGCACTGGGCCTTACTGCATTACCATAACACATCCTAAAACAGGCTGAAATAGCCTGTGGACCAGCAGCACAGACATTTAACTCATTCTCATTCTCATCCACCAGTATCCAATACATATCGTTGAGATCACTTGATCAGTGTAGGTGCTGCTAAATTTAGACAGTCCACTTCCATCACCACCTAACAACCCAGAAACACAGGCCATCGGTCAAATACATACTTACGTGTTTTACATTTCTACTCTCTTATAGATTTACCGTACAACTGAGAGATAAACAATGCCTTTTTTCTGTCTCTCGACAGAGTTCTCAAAGCACATTACCATCAGTCTTCCATTGACCGCACATTTGCTTTTAATCTGCCATAAGGGGTATATACCTCAGAGGAACGTAATGTTGTAAACCAAACGGTTAAGCGGTAGTAAACCACACAGTGTTGCTGCACAATAGCAAAACAAATAGCCTCAGTGCACGCAGTAGGAAAACAAGAGCAAACATTTTAGTTGTATAGTAGCCATTTCAAACGCTTCACATTGGCTAAATTCGTAAGAGTCCAACAACAACAAATGGAATTAAACCAATGCATAACACTGAGAATGGAGAGCTTGCCATAGTTTCTACAGAATGCAGGGGTGAGGATATCTGCATAGAGAGTACCCCAGTCCCCAGCATCATCATCTTCTCCTCCCATAATCCCTGCAGTATGTTCTTGGGATCTGTTAGAGAAATTACCTTCTCCTCTCTGGTATGTCACTGCAGTGTACAATTTCCTGTTTGTAAGATTCCTTTTCTCTAGCAAGGATGTTTTATACTTTCCTCTCCAAGCTTTCACAATCCAGCACACATAGTCAAGATCTTCTCATATTTCAGTTCAAAGGCTGGCATTATTGTGTTAGCATCTACATCTGCTGCTACATTTGAAACAGTAGATTGACTACAACATTGTTGTTATGAGTCATGAAACAACCATGAAAATTGTAAAAAACCTCTACATATCTATTATTTCATACGTAGGCATTACAACTCAGGCATTACAGTAGGTATAATCAAATGCCAATAGCTTCTATTAGAGAATCAGAGCCTCCGTTTAAAGGTAAACAAGAGTGGTACAAAGTAGTTCCCCTTGACATGGATACCACCAACATCAAATTCAAGTACTGGACTGTTAAAACCTATGGACCATTACATCATTGCAGGGTATAACAAGCTCGTTGAGTTGTCTCCCTCGACATATATCACCCATTTCATTCCCTTGTTACCTCTCAAAACTGACATGAAGAAGCCCTCTCAAATAGTACAATATTTTGTATATTCAACAACTGCCACATGATTCTTATAATTAACTTTTTCATTATAGATACTGCGAATGCATCCACAGCAGTTTTTTCTTTGAATATCCATATAGCAGTGTAGGGAACTAAAATGGATGCTGGGATGACATGCTGTTTGACATGGTGTTGCTAACTGCTGTAGTGAGCCCAGGTTGACTACGCACACTGAGAGGTTCCACCCAGGGAATGATGACAATGATGATGTGACTCATGTTGGGCTGTGCCCTTTCCAGAGGGGACGTCTCTCTCTCTTTCTCTGCAGAACCATGCATACTGTCTAGGTGGGTGGAGCTACTGTATGAGCCATGAAAGGAGTGTGTTTACGCACATCCAAACATGGCACTGGAGCTGGACAGAAAAGAACAGCTAAATAAATAGATATTGTCCCCTCTCTGTTTTCTACTCCTGCTGAACAGCCTCTCATCATCCTCTCTCAGGAATACCTCCACCCTGTAATGCTTGCCATAATATGGACTTGGTCTTTAATCAAATAGGGCTATCTTCTGTATACCACCCCTACCTTGTCACAACTGATTGGCTCAAACGCATTAAGAAGGAAAGAAATTCCACAAATTAACTTTTAACAAGGCACACCTATTAATTGAAATGCATTCCAGGTGACTACCTCATGAAGCTGGTTGAGAGAATGCCAAGCGTGTGCAAAGCTGTCATCAAGGCAAATGGTGGCTACTTTGAAGAATCTCAAATATATTTGGATTTATTTAACACTTTTTGGTTACTACATGATTCCATATGTGTTATTTCATAGTTTTGATGTCTTCACTATTATTCTACAGTGTAGAAAATAGAAAAAATGAGTAGGTGTGTCCAAACTTTTGACGGGTATTGTATATTGCCCACATCGTTGTAGACTACTGTAAGCTGAATACATTCGACCAATGTCCTGTTGGTGGGAGTTTATCACCTCACGTGCCCATACATCATCACTGAGGGATGACTTGGCCGCTGCACCTCTGTCCTTGTGCCCAGAAAACCAGGCATGAATAATAGATGGGTGTTTCGATTGGTCCAGGCCACCCCTGGACGCTCAGACCAGAGCAGTCAATAACTGATGGATGTTTCAACCAGCCCAGGCCACCCCTGGACGCTCAGACCAGAGCAGTCAATAACTGATGGATGTTTCGACCAGCCCAGGCCACCCCTGGATGCTCAGACCTGAGCAGTCAATAACTGATGGATGTTTCGACCAGCCCAGGCCACCCCTGGACGCTCAGACCAGAGCAGTCAATAACTGATGGATGCTTCGACCAGTCCAGGCCACCCCTGGACACTCAGACCAGAGCAGTCAATAACTGATGGATGTTTCGACCAGCCCAGGCCACCCCTGGACACTCAGACCAGAGCAGTCAATAACTGATGGATGTTTCGACCAGCCCAGGCCACCCCTGGACGCTCAGACCAGAGCAGCAGATTTCTGAATAATGGGAGAGAAAAAAAGGAACTGAGTCATAACTTAGCTGTCTAAGTAGATCATATTTCGAAAGTTACTGTAATAACCTCACCTCACCCTTTCCTATTTTCCACAACTTTCTTTTTCAAAATGATACTCTTTTCTCTCCTTTCTTTGCAGTTTGTGGTAGATTGACATTAAATAAAATGGTGTGTGTGTGTGTGTGAGTACGTGCGAGCTTGTATGCATGTCCTCAGGGGAGTCCCAAGGCTCTCTACCTGTCTGCCTTACCTCAACAGAGCACTCAATTGTCTACCTAGCCTTATTCCTTGAGGGCAATTCAATGACTTTATTACCTAGACAGACTCTGTCTAGTCTATCATGTTGTTGAGAATTTTCCAAACTGCAACTCACTAAACTTTCACTTCGAGTTAGATGAAGTGAAATGGTATTGGTTTAACCTCTGATCTTTCAAAGCGGCACCTCACCCGCTCCAAGGGGAGCCAATTTAAACACATTTACTAACAAGCTTTCTGGTATTGAGGAAATTATAGAAATCAAAAAAGAGACTCACAAGAATGTGAATTTGGTCTCTCGCTCGATGTGTACACTGGAAATGATTATGGCCTACACACCTGTATTGATGGTAATACCTATCAAAGTGTTATGTGCTCCCTGTTGAACAGAAACATACTCCCAATCAAATAGACTTGACTAGAGACACATCCTCCTCAGTAGTGTATGTGTTTCACCATGGTGGACAGAATGGTACCAGCATAGGTGTTTGTTGACTGGACCCTGCAGGGATCACTTCAAACAGACCAGACGTGTGCCAGCAGTGAGTGGGCCGCACTGACACGGCCCAGCATGCAATGCTCTGCACACATGACACTGAGGCAAGCCAAGGTTTTGTTAGCAAAACCACAAGCGGGAGTATGGTGTGAAAATATGGCTCAACCAGAAACGTGATACATTGGATACTGTTTGAGGTATATTTAAGCAATGAGGCACGGGGGGGTGTGGTATATGGCCAATATACAGCGGCTAAAGGCTGTTCTTAAGTGCGATGCAACGCGGAGTACCTGGATACAGCCCTTAGCCGTGGTATATTGGCCATATACCACAAACCCCTGAGGTGCCTTATTGCTATTATAAACTGGTTACCAACGTAATTAGAGCAGTAAAAATACATGTTTTGTCATACCCATGGTATATGGTCTGATATACCATGGCTGTCAGCCAATCAGCATTCAGGGCTCGAACCACCCAGTTTATAATTACATATACTGTAGGCCTACCCAGGTGGTGAAGAAACAGGGATGAAGATTACTGCAGTTACCTATAAAGGATATTGATGGGTTTCCCCATAACTAGTCATGGCCATGAGTCTTATCTCCTCACCATGTAAATCTGAAGCCAATTGCTATTCATTTGGACCATAACACTTCAAATCATATATGCGGAAATTCCCAGGAAGTTAATTCACATTTGACTGTGTGTTTATTAATAGTAAGAAAACTCTTCTGGACATCAGCAGGCAATTACTGGCATTTTCCACTGTATTTCAGTTGGGTTTATCAGGCATGAGTCATAATGCACTGGAGCTGCAGTTTAGCTGAGCTGCTTTAGCTACGCTTCTGATGAATATCGCAAGGCTGCTGCTGATGACTCCAAGCCACTCTCTCTCTGCAGTATTGTACTGTAACCTGGTGTTGATGAGGTTTTACATTAAATGTTCTATTATGTTACCTCTTAGTCAGCCTCAATATCTGTGTTTACACAGGCAGGCCAATTCGGATCTATTTTTTATTATGTTGTTCTGCTACTTTCATCCAATCCTTTCGGAAGCTCTAGTTAATATGCTGTAACATTTGTATTTTTTTATTTTTTAACCTTTATTTAACTTGGCAAGTCAGTTAAGAACAAATTCTTATTTACAATGACGGCCTAGTAACAGTGGGTTAACTGCCTTGATCAGGTGCAGAACGACAGATTTGGGCCTTGTCAGCTCGGGGATTTGACATAGCAACCTTAACCTTACTGGTTAAGCATGTCTTCTCACCAGAATAGCATAGCTCAAGGGAAGATATGTGATCATACCAACCGACAGCTGTTCTTCTTAAGGACACTTCCTTTTGCCTTGTTGAAGGCGGTATTTTGAACCAATGTAAGAATAAGTGGCTTTTCAATTGCACATTATTGTTATATTGGGCTCTGAAAAAGATATGATGTGAAAAGATCAGATGGGATTGGTCAAAAGACCAAATATTAGAAAAGAAATATCAGAATTGGGCTGCCTGCGTAAACACAGCCAATGAGAGTTGATAGTGCCTTTGTAATCAGTGGTGACCTGATCTGTTTTGGGTTGTAACTAAGGACACTTCTTATCTTATTAATAAAGGCATCTATCATCTGAAGTGTCATCATCGGTAAAGACCTGTTCTATAATGTGCAGATGGTACTGTTTGCACAGTATTCTCACTGAGTATTTATATTTGGGAAGGTCTAGTATATAATCAATGAGACAAACATGTCCTTTTATGAAGGCGGCCTGCTTCTAAATGTGATTTAGAGTGATGAGATAGTGTGTGTGTGATTAGAAGTGGAGGTATATGCATCCCTAGAGAGATTTAACCTTAACGCAATGCTAAACCCCTACTGTTTGTACCCTGTCACCAGAATCCCATAGATCAAAACATCCATGAAGAGCCAATCTCATTCACTCTCTGACCTCAAATAATACTTTACTGTAAAACTCCATCCGGAGCATTACGGATAATCTTCCTGATTAGCTAGTTCACGTAAGCACTCGCCAGACTACTTTATTGGACAGCCGAACAATACTATATTGTTGAGGCAAACTATGCTCTCGTGGAAGTAAATTTAGTTGTCCAACCACATACAGTATCTGTGGGATTTCATCAAACCACAGTTTAGTCAAGAGGATATGATTTGAGTGGGAGAGTAGAGACCTGTCGACACAGTGCTCTATCTATCTGTTTGGTGTTTTTAGTCCTACTGTCATCCATCTTCTTACTCCATTACTGGCTGACTTCTCCCCGGCAATCCTGTCTCCTGCTAAACGTTTATAAAGCCTCTGCTGAATAAAATGTCACTCCTTTATCACGTGCATTTCTCTCTTTTGTGGATATATACCCCACTTTGTCAAATGGAGATCTGTTTGAAGTGACCGATTCATATGCACATTCACCTAGCTTATCCAAGTGTAGCCAAAGGCTACATTGAAGTGTCCCTATTCAGCACAGTTGTGGATCTTTGTGGTTTTCTGTGGAAGGGTTTTCTTGCTGGTAGGAGATATGACAGCAGTTAGCTTTTACTGACAGACTCCCCAAGCAACTCATGCCATTTTCTAATGGGATCTTGACTCTTGTCCTTGGCAGAGTGACTGGCAATCTGTGCTCTTGTGAGAGAGTCAGAGAGAGTCGACTGAAACGGAAACATCATATTTCCTCCTTACTCCACTGTTTGAACAGAGGGAGACACTGTGCACAAAGTCGATACTGCTTACGGTACGAATTTATACACTGAAAGGTATGTAGGGTCTCATGTGGTGTGATTAAACAAACAAGGCTTTTGGACAGCCGGCCAGACAACTGTACTGTGCAAACAAACCTTCTATTGAGTTATAGGGCCTACTCCACTCTATCTGTTTTCATTGACTTGTGACTTTTATTGATTGTCTCACACCTTATACCGCATTACATAAAGTTGAGCCTATGTCTCTACTATTCTCTTTCAACATACATACAGTTTTTCCACTCTCATAAACTTTCTTGGCTGGATTAATAGCCTTGGTAGCATTAGCACTAAGCTAAGTCTGAAACATGCTAGAGTTGTTTTAAGCCACGGTGACGTACCCTTCTGGCATAGAACTGTCTGAACTTGTTGTTGTCTTTAACTTCAGCATATATTCCTTCATTACAATTAGCACAATGGTTTTAGGGTGGAAATTTGGAAATTGGCAGTGTTGTATCACATTTAGCAAATGGTTGCTCCTGTTAGCAGTGCTCGAGTCTAAATGTACTAGCTGTATTTTAGCCGTGGTAGGGCCTGTTAAGTTAATCAAATACAGTAGCTTCAGCCAGAGCAAAAGGCTGTTCCGCTTTAGTGCACTGCCTCAGTTTTAAAGTGCTAGCTAACGTTATTCTATTTCCTGTTTCTCTCTGCTCTCTTTTGTTGTTAGCAAGCTGCTGCTCTGTTCCCGTATTGTGTGTGGTGTAGAGAGGAGCTCCACTGAACCTCTGGCATCCTCTCACTTCACTAGAAGGAAATAGGTTTACATAATTAAGTCTTTCATCACTGGCAAACGACAGCTAGGGTTTTGATCCGGCTCCTCTCGGACACTTAATTTATTATCAATTTACACTTCATTAAAGATGCCAGGCCCAGTAGGAGATGTGCTTTACTTTGGAATAACTCATTATGTTGTTATCTTATTGACTTTCTTGCTGTTTATCCCATATATTAAGCCTTTTGTTGTTGCATATTTTCAGAAGGATTTGCTGTCTTGTGGCCAAATGTCCATATCATGACTCACAGATTAGTTAAGGGAAATTAAATATTCTCAGCTAGATTTTTTAGTGCTAACAACTGCATACTTGCAGCAGCATAACAACTCTTAAGTAGAGAATGGTTTATTATTCCAGGCTAAAGAGCCTATCTGTACCTACTCATATCTATCAGTAGTGGGGATGGTAAAAGGGTAATCTGATGGTGATGGCTATCTCATTGCATTTAGATGGAGTAGTGAGTGGCTCCTGGTGTGAAGGTCGTGACTATGGAGACAAAGGATGGCCAGCCAATCGGCTGGCGCCTCCGAGAGGGATAGAAGATTGATTGAGGCGCTGTGCGAAGATCAAGATTTCTAGACCAAGAGCAGAGGTGGGCGGTTTTATGTGCCCTGAAGATCTTGGATCGCTAAGAGATGATACAATATGCTTTTAGTTTTGGAGCAGCTATTTTACAGAATAGCCTAGCTTAATGGACCATTAAAGTAAGGTGCACCAGGGTCTCTAGAATGGGCTAGGTGAGTAATAGCCCTCTTAAACTATTACAGATCAGGAGCAGAGGGAGGAAGGAGTAACTATATTTCAGTAGGTGGGGGAGGTTTAATAAGCTTTTACTCTTCTGTTTTATTGTCACGTTTTCTTATCCTAACATATAACTAAATATGTCCTGTGGGAGGGCCTCATTCATCTTCTCTGACTGCACATGAAATATGTCCTCTGGTTGCTAGATTGAGATGTTTTACCAAAGCAGACAGCTCCCAACAGAGTCATTCTGTGTAAGGATCCTTGTAAACTATGGATCATTAACCGCTAATGATGTTAAGGCAGGAAACTCCTGCTCCAATACAGGCAGACACAATGGACAAAAGTTTTTTTGCATGGTGCATGGTGGAATTAATATCAACATGGATTCATTGGATTCCCTCTCAGGCCACATTTCCAATCTCATTTCCAATTAATATGCTGTTGTCAAAGTATTCAATGTATTCAATGTTTTTTTCTTAGAGAGGCTGCTGGCATACAAATCAGCGTATAGAACTATTCTTGAGCTTCTGCCTCTTTACGCACTAATTCCATGTGTAATGCAACCACATGGTTGTTCCCTTCCTGGGAAACCTGCTTGTTACTGCAAGCCTCATGTTTTATACATACTGTATGTCTGCTCTTGTTCACCTGCCAAAGGTCCTACAGGAGGATTTCCATTTTATTTATTTATTTATTTATTATTTCACCTTTATTTAACCAGGTAGGCAAGTTGAGAACAAGTTCTCATTTACAACTGCGACCTGGCCAAGATAAAGCAAAGCAGTTCAACACATACAACAACACATAGTTACACATTGGAGTAAACAAACACACAGTCAATAATACAGTAGAAAAAAGAAAAAAACTAATCTATGTACAATGTGTGCAAATGAGGTAAGATAAGGAACGTAAGGCAATAAATAGGCCATGGTGGCGAAGTAATTACAGTATAGCAATTTAACACTGGAATGGTAAATGTGCAGTAGATGAATGTGCAAAGTAAAAATACTGGGGTGCAAAGGAGCAAGATAAATAAATGAATACGGTAGGGGACGAGGTAGTTGGTTGGGCTATGTACAGGTGCAGTGATCTGTGAGCTGCTCTGACAGCTGGTACTTAAATCTAGTGAGGGAGATAAGTGTCTCCAGTTTCAATGATTTTTGTAGTTCGTTCCAGTCATTGGCAGCAGAGAACTGGAAGGAAAAGCGGCCAAAAGAGGAATTGGCTTTGGGGGTGACCAGTGAGATATACCTGCTGGAGCGCGAGCTACGGGTGGGTGCTGCTATGGTTACCAGCGAGCTGAGATAAGGCAGGGCTTTACCTAGCAGGGACTTGTAGATGACCTGGAGCCAGTGGGTCTGTAGCGAGGGCCAGCCGACTAGAGCATACAGGTCGCAGTGGTGGGTGGTATAAGGGACAAAGCGGATGGCACTGTTATAGACTGCATCCAGTTTGCTGAGTAGAGTATTGGAAGCTGTTTTGTAGATGACATCGCAGGAGTCGAGGATCGGTAGGATAGTCAGTTTTACTAGTGCAAGTTTGGCAGCATGAGTGAAGGAGGCTTTGTTGCGAAATAGAAAGCTGATTCTAGATTTAATTTTGGATTGGAAATGTTTAATGTGAGTCTGGAAGGAGAGTTTACAGTCTAGCCAGACACCTAGGTATTTGTAGTTGTCCACGTATTCTAGGTCAGAGCAGGGTAGTGATGCTAGTCGGGCTGGCGGGTGCAGGCAGCGAATGGTTGAAAAGCATGCATTTGGTTTTACTAGCTTTTAAGAGCAGTTGGAGGCCACGGAAGGAGTGTTGTATGGCATTGAAGCTCGTTTGGAGGTTAGTTAACACAGTGTCCAAAGAAGGGCCAGAAGTATACAGAATGGTGTCGTCTGCATAGAGGTGGATCAGAGAATCTCCGGCGCCGACAGAGATGGCAGCCTCGCTTCACGTTCTCAGGAAATCATGCAGTATTT
>QNTS01000447.1:763456-803162 GCA_003317085.1 Hucho hucho
CACTAGACACTCACTAGACACACACTAGACACTCACTAGGCACACACTAGGCACACACTAGACACTCACTAGACACTCACTAGACACTATCTAGACACTCACTAGACACAGACTAGACACTCACTAGACACACTTGGCAAACTTAGAAAACATTATTGCCACGTCACATCAGTTCACTGAATACCACAATATGATTTTAAAGTGATATACCTGATGGACTAAGCTATCTCCCAAAAGAAATTGGTAGTGTTACCTAATTGTCTACAGTAGTTCATCATATTTATGCATTCATCTGCTGGACATGTAGGCTTATATCACCCCATTCTCCAGATTGTCAGACAGGAATGAATAATTTCTCTTTATAGACTTCCTGGGAACAAATGTAATTGCAGTGCTCCTAACTGGCCCGTCAGTGTTGCAGTATGTTCCCTTGAAGGTTTGATTCAAGCCGAGAGCCATTGGAAATGCCATGCTGTGACTTGTGGATGGGCTGGGAGAGAGCTATGAGATAACTGGTGCTCAATCAATGTATGCCATTGAGTTAGAACAAGAGCTCTTCTGTCATTTTCTACTTAAAGCTGTCATTTCCACTTATTAAGGACATTACATTGGGTCAGATAAGGTGGGGTGACTGGGCTCAGCCATAGGAATAAGGCCATTTGTTGAGAATCAGGGAACCTCCATACGGTTACTGACTTCACTTGAGTTTGGCTTTCTGTGGCATGTGCAGCACAGGAGGCAGGACGGATCATAATAATGTCTGGAATGGAGTAGATGGAATGGTATCAAACATGTGTTTGATGTGTTCGATACCATTCCATTTATTCCGTTCAAGCCATTACAATTAAGGTGCCACCGGCCATCTGTCATGTACAGACGCAGGTGTTTACTCCTATGAAAATTATTATAACAGTATGGAAACACCATAGTTTGTGTTTCTTGATTGAAAGTTGATGGAGTGAGAATGAGTGAGAACTGTGATGGACAGTTGATGCTGCATTGTTTCTTTACAGTGTTGGAGGTGCCATTCTAACACAATCGTCTCTTTCATTCCAGGTCTCAATTTGGAGGAAAATATTCTGTCTGTAGCTGATAAAGGAGCTGTCCGTGGCGCTGAATTCCAGATCCACAGATATCCCCAGTGCACACCCATGCCCTTGTGCCACTCCTGATATCTCCCATTCCTAGCAGCAACCAACCTCACCACCAGAGCCAAGATGGACGACGGCTACGGACGAGACGGACGGCAGGACTTCATCCGCGGCGCCAAAGACATGGCCAAGGTGGTGAAGAAGCAGGCGGGCAAGAAGGTGGGCCGCAGCGTGGACAAAATGGCCGACGAGTACACCAAGCGCTCATACAAGCGCTTCGAGGAAGAGGACGACGATGACGACTACCCAGTGCAGCAGAGCCAAGATGGCGATGGCTACTACTGCAACGACAGCCGGGCCAACGACGATGAGGGCGGCCACAGCGACTCCACGGAAGGTCACGACGAAGACGATGAAATCTACGAGGGCGAGTACCAGGGGATCCCCCGGGCAGAGTCTGGCAAAATGGGTCCGGTGGACGGGATGGCCCCCCAAGCTCAGATCAGGGACCTGGCCCAGTTCGAGGCAGAGAGGAGGAAGGATCAGGAGGAGCTGGCCCAGCAGTACGAGACCATCCTGCAGGAGTGTGGCCATGGGAAATTCCAGTGGACGCTGTACTTTGTGCTGGGGCTGGCGCTGATGGCGGACGGTGTGGAGATCTTCGTGGTGGGCTTTGTGCTGCCCAGCGCAGAGAAGGACATGTGTCTGTCAGAGGAAAGCAAGGGCATGTTGGGTAAGATGGTTCTAATGGCCAACCTGCTATCGATTAATCGAACTTACTCTCTCTCTATTCCGGTTCCCTTATTTCTCTTTCTCTCCTTGTTTATTCGCTCTTTTTCCCTCTCACTCTTTTTTTCCCTCTCTCTCTTTTTCCCTCTCACTTTTAAAAAAACAAGACATAAAAATGGTATCCACAAGTTCATCTGATGCTGGGGAAGTAGATAAAGGGCCACATTGCCAAAATCCTGAACTATCCCTTTAATATAAAATGTTCCCCATGCCACATTTTCCCCATACTCTTATTATTTTAACACACTTTATATGGAGTTACAGTAGGTACAGGCCTTTAGGATTCATTGCCCATGTAACTACTGAATGCCCCCTTTAATTCTCAAACCATCTCTGAAATCCAAGCCAAATCCTATACATGCTTTGGTTCAGGTGTTTTATAGCAGAATATACTGAACACTGGAGACCATAGCTTAGGCCCGTTAAGAGAATGGTGTGTGCTGTGCAAAGTTACTCATGTGACCATTTCCCTTCCTGGGGGACAATGTCCAGTCAGATTCCATGCCTAACACGCCATCTGTCTTTGGCCATTCAGCAAGGACACAATGAACGAGGGCTCGTACTGGTATGATGCGGTGTTGTGAATGTTGTTTTTTATCGATTTTGCTTGTTGCTTTTTGTTTGATGTGGGCAAGTGAGGTCAGCATATTGAATGGCGTGTTAAAAGGGGTATCATGTTTTTATAGCATAGCAGAATTGAGAATGGATTCAAACAACCTCTCTCCATCACCATTACGTTCTCCTTTCTTGTTGTTCTGCCAAAAGTCATACTGATCCATATTGATTATTTTGTCAATGGCAGTTTTCGCTCATATTTAGATTAATTCAGTGAATGATCAAATACACTCCACATAACACTGACATAGAGATGACTCATATGACATCCAGTCATGCATGTGTGGGTTGTTTTCTAGTCTACATATGGTATGTGTGCATGCTTTTGTATGTAATGGATGTGTAGGTATGGATTCCCACCAGTGACACTCCCCCACATGTGCTCTGGCAGGCGTATATGTTTGTTTGTGTCTGTGTGAACTGTATGTGTGTGGTCTCTGGCTGACGACTGGCTTGCATGTGTATCTCTCTCGCTCTCTCTCTCTATGTCCCTCACAGGGTCTCTGTACGTGCTGTGTTGGGGGAGCCAGTATGGAAACAAGGCCCTTGGTCTCTCCCCTGTTACACAACATGCCTGACTCATGCTGGAGTGCTTCACTCATGTATGCCGCTGTGCCGCCCATGGGTCCTAGTGTCCTTGCTGTTCCCTCCTCCCTGCCTGCCATTGTATTAGTAGTCAGAATAGACTGCTGTTAGTGTTGTCAGGGAGCCAGTCTCTTTAACCTGACGCACTCTTGCATCCGGTCACCCCTGCTGCACCCATCCAGCAGCAGTAAGCATCCACATTAGTCAAAGAGGTGAAGTTGGAAATCGTGACACTCTGCTTGGATTGTTTTTTAAATGAAAGACAGAAATGTACATAGCTACAGATCCGTTGTTACGTTTCTCTGTATAGAACGCAACTGGAGAATCTTTGGTTGCCATTTTACGGTAGTACTGTCTGCCGCTCAGCAAGAGATTTCTGGAGAACTGCTGGAGATGTAGCTGTAAGATTTCGCTGTCAGACAGATTTAACACAGTTGAGCAGATACACTTCATTTCTACTGACAAGCAATATTAAGACTCCATTTTCTAAAATGATACCATTGTGTCTTGTTGACGGTGTGGTTGTATTCAAACTGTTAGTCATGGTGCCTTTTCTCTTTACCGTGGTCATGTTTTCAAGGTGGATGTCAACTTAGCCATAACCTTGGGAAAATTCACATTGTCTCTTTGGTCTTTTCATTGTGTGCTTGTCTCTTGTTTTCAGATAGCTTGGCTGGTAGCCCTGAGGGTAAAGAGAACCTTTCTCTCCCGGTGTCTCCTTGGCCTTTAGATAAACATGGCACAAACTGCTTAGCATATCAACCGAAGGGTGCGAGCGATGGAAGGAGGGAGAGAGGGATGATTAAAAAAGGGCTGGACCGTGACAGCAGAGCACAGCTGTGTCTGTTTTACTCAGCATAGCAAGGAGGAACATGGTTAGCATTTAAGGGACTGTGAAGGCAGTGTGTTAGCATATTAGCAATGGATGATGTAGGGCTTTTTTAGCAAAGGGTAGAGTCATGTTAGCATTTAGGGATGCATGATGGATGTAGTAGTGTATTAGAAAACAATCTTAGCATTGGTAGTATTATATCAGCGTTTGGGATAATTTAGGGAACAGAATATCTTATGTTCAGTGTGCAACGTCAGCATTTTAACAATGTACAGCAAAGTAGGAAGCAT
This sequence comes from Hucho hucho, assembly GCA_003317085.1. Lineage (NCBI taxonomy): Eukaryota > Metazoa > Chordata > Actinopteri > Salmoniformes > Salmonidae > Hucho > Hucho hucho. The sequence goes on from QNTS01000447.1 coordinate 767,659, forward strand.
TTTAGCTTTTGCAAAGAAACAGTAACACCATGATCGATTTACTGCTTTTTTACATGAGGGGACAGAATTTGTGAGAGCGGTAGCATTTTGACTGTAATGGTGACGGTCAACTAAATCAACTGGCACAATGCTCTCTACTCTACGAAGGATTCTCTGTCTCTGGCTCACTCAAAAAAGCCCTTTGCGCTCTCGCAGAAAGGGGAAAATGGCTATTAATAGTGCCCACTTAACCCCCCTTCCCACACACACGCGTGCACACACACACACACACACACACACACACACACACACACACACATACATACATACATACACACACTCCTCCATAGCCCTGGAGCCTCAGTAAGCTCTGTCACTGTGCTGCAGCTCACAGATTGTGGACTCCCTTCTCTTATCACCCTCTCTCTCTTCTCCTCCTCTCCCCTCCCCACATCCTCTTTTCTCTTTTGAATTATGTGGAGCTCAGCTGTCTGGAAGGCTCCTCCTACCTCTCTCTCCCATCTCTCTCTCTCTCTCTCTCTCTCTCTCTCTCTCTCTCTCTCTCTCTCTCTCTAACTGCCTCTCATGGGAGTCTCCCCTACTGTTTCAGTGGGCCTCTTGGGTACAGTAAACATATTAATCTTTGGTTAACAACAGCACTCAGGGTTGGCAGAATGATAACAGACCACCATTGGATGGAAGCCGGCAGTACAGAATTAATATTGTAATAAACTCACTCAATTATGCATGAATGAAAAATAAACATTAGCTGTGTTTATGAGTGCTACAGTAGGCTACTGTATGTTTCCGTAGCTAATATGCAACAATTTGTAAAATGCCTAATACGAAATATGGAAGGGGTATCATGGCAGAACTCACAAGCCTCCTCAACTATAGCATTTTTTTGTGAGTGTGGATATTTTATACAGTTACCATCAGCAACCATTATTTTAAAATTGCAAATCATTTATTTTGTTAGATCTTCTAAAAACACCTGTTGGCGTTTTTAATATTCTCCCGCTGTATTAGTAATAAAAGGCCTGTAGATGTATTTTTCAGGCCGTGTCAGACTGACTCATTTCACCAGGAACAATCTCTCACAACATTAAAAGATAAAGCATTTATCACACCCTATGTGATTTCCTCTGTGGCTGGGCTATTGCATTCCGGCCAGTCCCTGGGATGTGCTGCTGACTGTGGCTGCGATAGCCTTGGTGGCTAACTTGACGACAGAAATACAGATATAGAGATTGAGGCTACTTTTGACCAGAGCCCTATGACCAAAGCCCTATGGGCCCTGGTCAAAATAAGCGCACTATACAGGAAGTAGGGTACCATTTCAGAAGCACAGAGCGATACAGTGAGTGCTAGGGTAGATTGAGGCTCAGAACCACGGACAGCTCCCCCAGCAGAGCTCTGCTCCCCCTATAGGCCAGGGAAGAGAGGGAGAGAGGCACAGCCATCCAGGCCGCTGGCTGCCACTGCTACTGCATTGCGGCGATGGCTTTCAAGCTCAGTCCTCATCACCAGCTCCCTTCTGACACTCAGGCCTATTGTTATGGCGGGGGACACACAACGTCGTTGACAGGTGTCTACACCGTCGCTGCACACACAGAGATAGAGAGGTCTCGTACACACCTCCTAGCAAGAGGAAGAAAGTCACCTTCAGACCCATCTAGGCATTGTACAAGACACACATGCGTACACACACACACACAGAAAATCACCTTCAGTGTAATTTCAGCACTGCAATAATTACTCACACACACACACACACACAGCTGAAGGGGAAGGCGGTGGGACACCCAACCTCACACAGGTCTCTGACTCACCAACAACACAGTGCTTCTGTACTGTTAGCCTTGGTACCATGAAAGCGCTATTTCAACGTTAGCCAACACTCACCCTGCATTCACCTGAGCTCCAACACTAATTAGCTTCCTAGCCTTAGTGATGGATTAGCACAGCTGATTCTATAGATCCCTTGAACCCATTATGGGCTTGTTGACTTATCTGTGTGAATGGGCCCATAGTGTGTTATTATCTGCCAGGCCAACACTGGCTGTTCCACTTAGCAACATTGGGGCTGTGTTACTGTTCTGTTGTGATTTGGTGCAGTTCAATGTGATAGCCATTGTGTGGTGAGCAACTGAGCGTTCTGGCGCAAAATGGCTGCCATCCATCATCCTCATACAATGTACAGCTACAGCGCTTTGAGACATAGTGTGAATGCTATAGGTCTTAAATTCATTATGACTACAGAAATTGTTTCTCAATGACATGGTAAGTCCAATAACCGTGAAAACATGATCAAGCGCTTTTTATTCTCTTCATCCAAGTTAATTACATTAGAATCAATCAGCTTCAGTAACAAGCAGCCAAAAAGCTCTCCGTACCACACAGAGAGAGGAAATATTCAAACACAGACATCCCCACGCCAGACAGCCAGAGAGAACAAATGTTAAGGATCCTGTGTGTAGCTGGTGAAGAGGAGTCAGGCGCAGGACAGCAGATATGAGTGATAAACGTATTTACTCAAAAAATCACAAATACAAATCACATATACCGAGCCCACATTAACTGACCGTATAAACACACAAACAATCACTCACAAACAAACATGGGGGAACAGAGGGCTACATAATGAACAAGTAATTGTGGGATTGAAACCAGGTGTGTAAAACAAGACAAGAACAATGGAAAATGAAAAGTGGATCGGCGATGGCTAGAAAACCGGTGACGTCGACCGCCAAACGCCGCCCGAGCAAGGAGAGGGACCGACTTCGGCGGAAGTCATGACAAGAACAGGCTTCGAACCTCTAACCCTGGCAATTTTCCTGGCAAACTCATGGGTACACTCGCAATGGCTGCCTGGTATTGTGATGCAATAATTTCCATGGTAATGTAAACTCAGTCTTTCAAAGATAATTCATAAAAATCCAAATAACTTCACAGATCTTCATTGTAAAGGGTTTAAACACTGTTTCCCATGATTGTTCAATGAACATAAACAATTAATGAACATGCACCTGTGGAATGGTCGTTAAGCCACTAACAGCTTACAGACGGTAGGCAATTAAGGTCACAGTTATGAAAACTTAGGACACTAAAGAGGCATTTCTACTGACTCTGTAAAACACCAAAAGAAAGATGCCCAGGGTCCCTGCTCATCTGTGTGAACGTGCCTTAGGCATGCTGCAAGGAGGCATGAGGACTGCAGATGTGGCCAGGGCAATAAATTGCAATGTCCGTACTGTGAGACGCCTAAGACAGCGCTACAGGGAGACAGGACGGACAGCTGATCGTCCTCGCAGTGGCAGACCACGTGTAACACCTGAACAGGATCGGTACATCCGAACATCACACATGCGGGACAGGTACCAGGATGGCAACAACAACTGCCCGAGTTACACCAGGAACGCACAATCCCTCCATCAGTGCTCAGACTGTCCGCAATAGGCTGAGAGAGGCTGGACTGAAGGCTTGTAGGCCTGTTGTAAGGCAGGTCCTCACCAGACATCACCGGCAACAACGTTGCCTACGGGCACAAACCCACCGTCGCTGGACCAGACAGGACTGGCAAAAATTGCTCTTCACTGACGAGTCGCGTTTTTGTCTCACCAGGGGTGATGGTCGGATTCACGTTTATCGTCGAAGGAATGAGCGTTACACCGAGGCCTGTACTCTGGAGCGGAATCGATTTGGAGGTGGAGGGTCCGTCATGGTCTGGGGCGGTGTGTCACAGCATCATCGGACTGAGCTTGTTGTCATTGCAGGCAATCTCAATGCTGTGCGTTACAGGGAAGACATCCTCCTCCCTCATGTGGTACCCTTCCTGCAGGCTCATCCTGACATGACCCTCCAGCATGAGAATGCCACCAGCCATACTGCTCGTTCTGTGCGTGATTTCCTGCAAGACAGGATTGCCAGTGTTCTGCCATGGCCAGCGAAGAGCCCGGATCTCAAACCCATTGAGCACGTCTGGGACCTGTCGGATCGGAGGGTGAGGGCTAGGGCCATTCCCCCCAGAAATGTCTGTGAACTTGCAGGTGCCTTGGTGGAAGAGTGGGGTAACATCTCACAGCAAGAACTGGCAAATCTGGTGCAGTCCATGAGGAGGAGATGCACTGCAGTACTTAATGCAGCTGGTGGCCACACCAGATACTGACTGTTACTTTTGACCCTCCCTTTGTTCAGGGACACATTATTAAATTTCTGTTAGTCACATGTCTGTGGAACTTGTTCAGTTTATGTCTCAGTTATTGAATCTTGTTGTGTTCATACAAATATTTACACATGTTAAGTTTGCTGAAAATAAAAGCAGTTGACAGTGTGAGGATGTTTCTTTTTTTGCTGAGTTTAGAATGTTCATTCACGTGATGCTAACTGATGTGGCTCATGCAATGGAATGTTGGGTCAAAAAATCACAGCAGAGATTAATGGGTACACTTCCTGCTTTTACTTCCTGATTTGCTTCAATGGGTACAGTTACAATGGCTGCCAGTCCACCCATTACACCATCATTGTCTTGAATGGGGACAATGGGGACACCTGTTCTATTCATTCTATTTCTATGATCCATACACTCTTAGAAAAATAGGTGCTATCTAGAATCTAAAGGGGTTCTTCGGCGGTCCCCATAGGAGAACCCTTTGAAAAACACTTTTTCGTTCTGGGCAGAACACTTTTATTTCCATGTAGAACCCTTTTGAGTTCCATGTAGAACCCTTTACACAGAGGGTTCTATATGGACCCCAAAATAGTTCTACCTGGAACCAAAAAGGGTTCTCCTATGGGGACAATGAAATGACCATTTTGGAACCCTTTTTTATAATAACCCTGATAGATATTAATAATGGATTTTCTCTTTTCCCTCCTTCTCTCTCCCCCTCCATCCCTATATTCTCTCTCACCTTTTCTCCTGTCTTTCTCTCTCTCTCCCTTGTTCTCCTTCCCACTCCCCCATCCCTTCTCTCTCTCTCCCTCTCTCAGGTCTTATTGTCTACCTGGGGATGATGGTGGGGGCCTTCCTGTGGGGCGGCCTGGCTGACCGGATCGGACGGCGACAGACCCTCCTCATCTCCCTCTCCATCAACAGCGTGTTTGCCTTCTTCTCCTCCTTTGTTCAAGGATACAGCTCCTTCCTTTTATGCCGTCTGCTGTCCGGCGTGGGGTAAGGAAGGAAGCTGTGTCACACACCCCTTCTCCTCTGAGAATGACTTGGCTATAAATACAAGTGCCGACTGTAAATTATGCCAAAATTAATGTGCCCCACAATGACTCCCAAAGCTGGAATTCTGGAAGCGATCCCAGCTTGGTTAAATCAACTGGATGAAATGTGTATGAAGCCTATCTATTATTGATGTTGACAATGTTATTGTGCTGGCACAGATTATTGAAATGGTTTAAATGAATAGCCTGAAGAGACTCCTCTCTCTCTTTCTTTCTCTCTGTCTCTCTGTCTCTCTGTCTCTCTCTCTCTCTCTCTCTAACTGTAGCATCGGTGGCTCCATCCCCATCGTGTTCTCCTACTATTCTGAGTTCCTGGCCCAGGAGAAGAGAGGAGAGCACCTCAGCTGGCTCTGCATGTTCTGGATGATCGGTGGCATCTACGCCTCTGCCATGGCCTGGGCCATCATCCCCCACTATGGTGAGAAATGTCAATTAACCAATCAACCATCCAGTCAATCAGTCAATGAATCAATCAACAAATCAATGAGTCGGTTGGGGGGTTGTTCGTCAGTCAATGTTCGTCGGTTCATTTCTACCACCCCAGAGTGAAATTTGGTTTCCAAGCAAAGATTACACATACTGTACATTTCAATACAATTGAATACACATGATTTATACACACAGAAACAATCATCATATTCTTTGTTATGCTCCTATCAAACATGGATGCATATGCTTATCGTCCTGTATACTGCTCTCTGGTATGACCCTTGCACCATAGTTCTTCAACCTCTTTATGTCCCTGTTCCAGGCTGGAGTTTCCAGATGGGCTCTGCGTACCAGTTCCACAGCTGGCGTGTGTTTGTGTTGGTGTGTGCCTTCCCCTCTGTGGCAGCCATCTCTGCCCTCACCACAATGCCCGAGAGCCCACGTTTCTTCCTGGAGGTCAGTCCACCAACCACCAATGAAAATATAACAAAAATAATAGTAGCTACCCAAGGCATTGTTTATCATCTTGGGTTTAACTGGGGACTTACTGCTGTGTTTGAATATCATGACACCTACAGTAGCTACCTTCATTATACAGCTGCTGGGATCCTGATTAAACCTGACAAATATACTATAATGAGTTCCTATTTATTTAGCTATTCATTAGACAAATGTGTCTGTCTTGTCTGTTGTAGAATGGGAAACACGATGAGGCTTGGATGATTCTGAAGCAGGTCCATGACACCAACATGAGGGCGAAGGGCTACCCAGAGAGGGTCTTCTCTGTGAGTAACACCCACACACAGTACATCCATCCTAAACTACAATCAAACCCCTATCAGACACATCTAGTCTGTGAAGTGAAGCAGTCTTTTAGTCAGAGAAATTAAATGAGGGGACATTTTTATATGCATTAATCATCTTGCAATTACTGCCTCTGAGCAAACACAGCCTCTCATACATTTACAGGAGGAGCCTTGTTAAATTTGTATGAATTAGCTTGAACTTATTAGTTATTTGAGGATGAATTAAGCTTTGAATCAAGCTTTGATGAACTTGTTTAGGGAGTAATTATGTTAAGGAAGTTAGTGTGACTGAGTTGTGTTGTTGCCCCTAGGTGACCACTATCAAGACAGTTAAGCAGATGGATGAGCTGGTGGACATGGGAGAGGGCACCGCCTGGCACCAGAGATGGAGGATGAAGCTGGCTGACCTGTTCAACCAGGTAACATACTCTACCTTAACCTGTTCAACCAGGCAACATACCATCATACTGGTAATGAACAGCTAAACCAGAGATGATTGTAATGTTTCACTTGCTCTCCTAAGGATCTTTGGTCAACTGGGGCTAAATTGAGTGAATACTTTAACAAGAACGGGAGGATTATCCATCCTTCTTCTTCTTCTTCTACATTTTGAATGCTCATCATTGGTCTAACAAAAATGTGTTATATTCTAGCTCAAACTAAATAGTATCTGTATACCAAAAAAACATGTTTTATTGTCACATACACCAGATAGGTGCAGTGAAGTGTGTTGGTTTACAGGGTCAGCCATAGTAGTACAGCTCCCCTGGAGCAAATTAGGGTTAAGCACCTTGCTCAAATCGACTGATTTTTCACCTTGTTGGCTCAGGTATTCAAACCAGCGACTTTTCTGTGTCTGGCCCAACGCTCTAACCGCTAGGCTACCTTCCGCCTATAGTCTCTCATACCTCCCTGAATGACAATCACCACTGCTATTACTGTCAAAGAGAACAGAGTAGGTTCATGTTAATATGCTCTTAACTACAGAATGAGAGACTGGAACGATTGTTTGTATATGAGCCCCCTTTGTTCGTGCCTGTGTGCAGAGATTACCTAGCTATGTTTACTAGCTGTGTTTACTGTTGGCTTGTGTGGAACGGGGAACTTTATGTTTATTTAATGCTGTTGTAGATTGCAGAGAGACTTCCTTTGAGATATATTGTTTGTGTGTGTGTGCGTTTGCGTGTGCGTGTGTTTGTCGGTTTGTGTGTATGTGTCTGTGAACCTCCCTGTAGGTGTGGAGCAACTTCCTGGCCATATTCTCTCCTGAGTACCGCCGCACCACTCTCATGATGATGGCTGTGTGGTTCTCTATGTCATTCAGGTAAAGTCAAGCTCCCAAACTGTTTTCAGGTAATGTACAGCCAAATTCATATCTGCATAGAATGAACTACAGGTATAATAAACTAACTTGATTTCTTGTTTAGATTTTTGGATTATTTGTGTATTAGTATTGTATTTGCAAGGCATTCTGCTGCACTGTTGGAGCTAGAAACATAAGCATTTCACTGCACCTGCTATAACACCTGCAAATTTGTGTACGCACCAATAAACTTTTATTTGATTTTGTCTGACTCAAGTGAAAATGCAGTTTTACATGACTGATAGTGATGTACAGTGAGGGAAAAAAGTATTTGATCCCCTGCTGATTTTGTACGTTTGCATTTTAATGAGGGAAATAAGTATTTGACCCCCTCTCAATCAGAAAGATTTCTGGCTCCCAGGTGTCTTTTATACAGGTAACGAGCTGAGATTAGGAGCACACTCTTAAAGGGAGTGCTCCTAATCTCAGTTTGTTACCTGTATAAAAGACACCTGTCCACAGAAGCAATCAATCAATAAGATTCTAAACTCTCCACCCTGGCCAAGACCAAAGAGCTCTCCAAGGATGTCAGGGACAAGATTGTAGACCTACACAAGGCTGGAATGGGCTACAAGACCATCGCCAAGCAGCTTGGTGAGAAGTTGACAACAGTTGGTGTGATTATTCGCAAATGGAAGTTTGTGTTTTCTTGACAGTTAGAGGGAGCCGGACCCCGAGGTACGTTCTAGAGTGGAGCACCTCAACGTTACTAGTACTCTTGCCACTCCTTAGTCGGGTCTTGATGTGCCCTCCTAGAACAGTTACTAGAGTTCCGTCGACCCTGGCATCAGTGGTTCTTTTGTTAACCATTGTGTGATGCGGCACTAGGACTGAAATCCTGCAGCGCCCGCAGGGTCCCCCTGCTCAAGAAAGCACATATACATGGCTGTCTGAAGTTTGCCAATGAACATCTGAATGATTCAGAGGACAACTGGGTGAAAGTGTTGTGGTCAGATGAGACCAAAATGGAGCTCTTTGGCATCAACTCGCCGTGTTTGGAGGAGGAGGAATGCTGCCTATGACCCCAAGAATACCATCCCCACCGTCAAACATGGAGGTGGAAACATTCTTCCCTCAGCCAGGGCATTGAAAATGGGTCGAGGATGGGTATTCCAGCATGACAATGACCCAAAACACACGGCCAAGGCAACAAAGGAGTGGCTCAAGAATAAGCACATTAAGGTCCTGGAGTGGCCTATCCAGTCTCCAGACCTTAATCCCATAGAAAAACTGTGGAGGGAGCTGAAGGTTCGAGTTGCCAAACGTCAGCCTCGAAACCTTAATGACTTGGAGAAGATCTGCAAAGAGGAGTGGGACAAAATCCCTCCTGAGATGTGTGCAAACCTGGTGGCCAACTACAAGAAACATCTGAACACTGTGATTGCCAACAAGGGTTTTGCCACCAAGTACTAAGTCATGTTTTGCAGAGAGGTCAAATACTTATTTCCCTCATTAAAATGCAAATGAATTTCTAAAATTTTTCACATGCGTTTTTCTGGATTTTGTTGTTGTTATTCTGTCTCTCACTGTTGAAATAAACCTACCATTAAAAGTATAGTCTGATAATTTCTTTGTCAGTGGGCAAACATACAAAATCAGCGGGGGATCAAATACTTTTTTCCCTCACTGTAGTTAGTCTTCTATCCCTTCTAAGTGGATTATATTAAGTTTATCATCATGATCCCTACATCTGTCTTAACATCCATCTCCCTTCTCTCCCTCAGTTACTATGGGCTGACGGTGTGGTTCCCTGACATGATCAAGTATCTCCAGAAGCAGGAGTACTCCTCGCGCACCAAGGTCTTCATCAAGGAGAAGGTGGAGCACGTCACCTTCAACTTCACCCTGGAGAACCAGGTGCACCGCAACGGAGTGTACTTCAACGACAAGTAGGTCCCCCTTCCCTCTTCCCTCATCAGCGTTGTCATGGGAACACAGCAGGGTACCAAGCCATTCATACAGTAAATAGGTCAAGGGTCAGTCAGTCATTCTGGGGTTAAAACAAACTATTTCTCTCTCTCTCCCTCTCTCCCTCTGTCTCTCTGTCTCTTTGTCAGGTTTATGAATCTGAAGATGAAGTCCATGGTGTTCGAGGATTCTCTGTTTGAGGAGTGCTACTTTGAAGACATCACCTCCAGCAACACCTTCTTCAAGAACTGCACCTTTATCGCCACCCTCTTCTACAACACAGGTTGGTTGTTTACACCTCTCTGCTATGAGAGTGTATCAGTGTTTGTTGGAATTATAAGTTGTGAATGTCTTGTTTTGCTTAAGTGTTTTTCCTTCATTAACTAATCTAAGTGCTGTAATCTCAATCATGTTAGTGGCTTCTGTGTTTGATTGACAGATAAAATACAATTGTACACCATATTGTTGTCTAAGGAGCTAAAAATATCTTATATTGTTCAAATAGGTCTTATGCATTTCTTGCTAAGGTGTTCAACCTCTCTTACAGAAACAGAGCCAGAAACAGAGCAGAGAATCAGCTCCAATTATATGCTTCATACAAGACAAAATGGCTCAATTACCATCACTCTACTCCCTGGCCCTGTAACATAATGTAGCAATGCAGACAGAGAGAGGTATCCTAGCAACACAGCCCCAATCCTATTTTACTTCAGCCTGCAAATGATAGAACTCAGTCATCTCAAACTGAATGATAGATTTTTTTCAAAACAAAAGAAGCCTGCACAAGAAGATGATTCATCTGTATGGCTGATGACAAAAGATGGGTAAAATTGATGAGCTTGAAGTCCTCTCGATCCGTCGGCAGAATCCTATTTTATCTCTGACATTACAACGATAGAAACGTATTATCAGCCAAACACAAGCCTATAATGGCTTAGTCTCTCTCGCTCGCTCTTTCTCTGTCTCTCTCAAGACGTTATCAGAGCAGTAGAATAGGGACTATCTAAACGTCTCCCTCTCGTTCTGTTAGGTGTTTGTCCGTCATTAGGCTAGTCAAGCAATCACTCTGCTGCTATCAATGCCATGCAGGGGCTACTCATTTGAATTTGAATTAGAAAGTCATTTCACTACTATTGCTATATTGCTTAATCCCTCTGTGCTTTCCCACTAAGAGCTAGAAGCTGCTAGATTGTTGCCATAGTGCAGGATGTTTACCCACTATGGGATTTATACTGATGGATTTATACTGAGAAGTACAGCAGAGCAAAACCTAGAGGTTGGAGGTCAGAGGTTAGGCTTGGGCAGTATGGACAAACCGTTCTCTCATGTACAGTAGAATAAAGAATTCAGTATTATGAATGTATTTTATTTTGTAACTCATTGAATAGGCCCTAGATATGAGAACCTTACGCCCCAGTTCATATTATGTCATGCATCCATTAGAATGACTGTGGTTTATGGTACTGTGTTCGTTTATCTCATATGAACACAGTACCATAATCTCAGCTGACATTAAAGATCCGAGCAGTACAGAATGCATTAAAGTCTATCCCTACATTGAATCGAATTAACCATAATCCCCCCACACCCTCTTCTCCTCTCTCTCCCCTCCTTCTCTCCCCAACAGATCTGTTCAAGTACAGGCTGATCAACAGCAAACTGGTCAACAGCACCTTCCTGCACAACAAGGAGGGCTGCATGCTTAGCGACTTCAGCGACGAGAACAGTGCCTACATGATATACTTTGTCAGCTTCCTGGGCACTCTGGCCGTGTTGCCTGGCAACATCGTGTCGGCGCTGCTCATGGACAAGATCGGACGGCTGAGGATGCTGGGTAATAGAGCGAGGAGAGGCGACAGTGTCGTCACTGCTACAATGGTGTCATCTGATTTTGCACCGTACTGTTGGTGCATGTCTTCGACACATAGAGATCAGCAACCTTAAGAAAACAAAATGTGACAGTCTGCTTAATCTATGGTAGATTGGGCAGGATTTTCTGTCTCACAACGGCCAAAATGGATTCAGCAGGCATATTAGATGACATATTCATAGATTCACTCATTTTCCCTCTCTTCTTCTCTCTCTCTCTCTCTCTCTCTCTCTCTCTCTCTCTCTCTCTCTCTCTCTCCCCCCTTTCCCCCTCCCTCTCTCTACCCCTCCTTACCCCTATCTCCCTCCCTTTCCCTCCCTACCCATCTATTTCCCTCCTCTCCTCTCTCTCTTCAGCGGGCTCGAGTGTGATCTCTTGTGTCAGCTGTTTCTTCCTGTCGTTCGGCAACAGCGAGTCGGCCATGATCGCTCTACTCTGTCTATTCGGGGGCATCAGCATCGCCTCCTGGAACGCCCTGGACGTGCTGACGGTGGAGCTCTACCCCTCTGACAAGAGGTAGGAAACCCCAACCAGAGAGACACACCAAAACCTTGGCACTGTGGAAGGTTGTAGCTTCCAGGGTGTACTGGCAAAAGTGGTGCCTTGATGTGATTGGCTACACTAGATGGAGGAAATTGAGGTTGTAGTACTGTGTAAGAGCATTGGTGGTAGTGGTGTGTGAAACTTGTTGGGAATCCTTACTGCCACCCCATGGCTGAGTGAACACTGCACTGCCACAACCAACATATACAAAAACAAAAAAATGCTGTATATCCCAGGAAACTGGGATGACTGAAACATTTCTGGACATTTCAATCATAGCAGACTAGCTGTTCATTATTATCAACGGGGTTTGAGCCCTGAATGCTGATTGGCTGACAGCCGTGGTATATCAGACGGTATACCATGGGTATGACAAAACATAATTTTTTTCTGCTCTAATTACGTCGGTAACCAGTTTATAATAGCAATAAGGGGTTTGTGGTAAATGGCCAATTTACCACACCCCCTCGTGCCTTTTTGCTTAATAATATATGCCCATGATTAAATATTATTTTCCAAAAAGTAGTAGCGCTGCCCATCTGTCTGAACAGTCCTCCTGCAGGTGTTACATTATGAGTTCAATCTGAGACTGTTTGAATAGAGGTTATTAGGGAACTGACTGATCTTCCCCTCTCCTCCCAGATGCACAGCGTTTGGCTTTCTAAACGCCCTCTGTAAGCTGGCAGCCGTGTTGGGCATCAGCATCTTCACCTCTTTCGTGGGCATTACCAAGGCTGTGCCCATCCTGTTCGCCTCCGGGGCGCTTGCAGCGGGCAGCTTCCTGGCGTTCAAGCTGCCGGAGACGCGGGGCCAGGTGCTGCAATAGTGTGGCCACACCCCTAGGGGGCGACGTGGGGGGTCAGAATGAGTAAGCCACACTGTGAACAACAAGCAGCCCAAGCAACCCCTAAACGCTGCCCTGTACGCCCCATTGAAGTCACAGCCTATTCACAGGAATTAGTTCAATGCAGATGCTGCACAGATCTACTAAGCTGTAAATATTGTGGATTGCCTGATATTGGATGTACTGTTTAGATAGACACATATCTATACTACTAAGATCTGTGGAACTGTGCTGCCGATGCTTGACATTGATCCCCATGAATAGGCTGTGAGTTGGTAGAGAAAGGGAAGTGCAACCAAACTCTGCCCCTCGACCAACAGAAGCTGTTCCAACTTGAATCCTTGTTCAGTGCAATCTTAATCACTGAGTGTATGTGTTTAGGAGGGTTGAGGAGGTAGTTTAGATGCAGGTCCCCAAAATGAAGACAAATTACTGGGGTTATGGGGTAGGGACATGGGGTCTAGTTTATGAGCCATGCCAATAGCCCGTAATAGAAATTACCACTAGCCATACAATCTGTATTCACACCAATTTCTCTGATAAGCTCAGCTCACTTCCCATCTACATGAGTCTACATTGCTATGGGAGAACGTCAGTCAAAAATGATACGTTATGCCTTGATTTGAACCATTTTTGACTTAACGGGCAAACCAAAACATTTTGTTAAAGGCCTCTCCTCATTATCATACCTTCCAAGGTCTTGTGTTTATTTTATGTACAAAATAACTGCCATTTCATAGATGTTAGAACATTCCAGGTTTACTTTCATTATGGTTTGAATGAGACTGTTGACAAAAGTGATCTGTTGAGCTTTTTCCCTTTAAAACATTCTTTCTAGCCATTCTATCTCAATCAATCATAAATGGTCACTCAAATCAATCCTTCAATCTCCATTTCTGACTAGGTTGAAATTTGTTCAGCCCATATTGTTCGCCGTGTACATTTTAGAACACCACTTTTGTTCAAACATTCCACATATAAAGCACAAATGTTTGCTGATGCAAATATGACTATTGTCACAATTTGTTACAATAGTTATTACTATTGTCGCGTATTAAACAAACGTTTAAAAGCCCACAGTTCAATCGTCATTCTTGCTTTGTATATCCTGTAGTAACAAATGCCATCTTTGTTCCATCTGTCATAGGCATTATGTTTTTCTCTTACAAAATGTGTCTTTGGAAAGTGGTATGCATGTAACTATGTAAGTGAATTCGTGGACAATTTGCTAGAAAGATAGGACACAATATGACAATGGCATTTAAGTGTGTCATGTTACTGTACATCAATAAGTCAGATGTTAGATGTTATATCCATGTCCTTTTACGAGAGAAATCACACTGCCTTTGATATCATTTGGCTGTTCTAACATTGACCTTGGATTTCTGGAACATTCTCGCATCCCTTAAAACACATCAAACCATTTTACTGTGCACAACTGAAACAAACGTTTTCATTTTTTGTGATATTGTGAAACAGGAACTAGATGTTCAAAGTGGAGCGAAAATCTTCAAAATAGTGAAGTTGAAAATAATACACAAAGATATGGAAGGGTATACTAAACTTCAGTGAAACATTGCAACAATGTGATTTTCAGTAGATTCCATTTGAAATTTGTTTTGAGTTTTAAAGATATTAGATATATTTACTTTTGGGAGCAATATATGTGTTTCGAAAGAGACTATAGTGGAAAGCACATATGCACTGTCATTAAATACTAACATGTACATCATAGCCCATATTTTATTCTGAGTATAATTTTGGTATGGGTGTGAGACTGTGCTTGTTTGCCTGTGCAATATTGAACTTTGACCTGCAATATTGATAAATGTTTTTGTGGATTCTTGATAGCTTGTTTATTTGTAGTTTTATTCGATACGTGGAGTATGATTAACTGGTGTGGCGATACAAGTAAAAGCTGCTTTATTGATCGGATGATCAACATGAGAATTAAACCTCAATGAGAAGGGGAACATTATTGGACGCTATGGGATGCTTATGGGAAACATTTCACCGAGCATTGAAATAGAAGTAGTATGACTTTCCTTTGATTTCCACCCTTGAAGCTTAGAACATCATGATATATGGGTCCATTGCTGGTATATGGGTCCATTACATGTTACACACCTCCGCTGAGGTTTTTATCATACATGATAGACTAGGACTAATCACACTGCTAAGGGAAGTGTCCTCATGGGATACCTGATCCATAGATTTCCTGTAAATTGGTTTGGTACCAGACAACGTTTCACATTCCCCTTATAGCAAGCACATTGATCAAGTGTGGTATGTTCACAATTGCATGTTACAAAGAAACAAACAGAAAAGCAACAAAGCACTGATTCAGCAACAAAGGAAATTATCATGAACTGCCATGTTTTAGGATAGCAGCCATATGTAGACTTAACAGAATTCTAGATAGAGGCCAATTCATTGCACTAAATGTACCTAGCTGTACATGCACAGTTGTTAATGCCTTGCATTCTTGAAAAGACCAAAACCTTTGAGACATAAAATATATCAGTAGCTAGCACATGAAGGGTAACAGAATGTAAAGCAGTTGACGTACGCACAACAACCGCTTACAAGCGACCAATTTAAGTCAGTAGGCAAATGATTCATCGGAACCAAATGAGTCACGCATGCAGTTGTGAACAGCACACAAAATAATCAGTATACATTGATTTACAGTAGTCGCAGTTGACTCTTTATTGACATAGCAACCTCTCACTTTACTTTATGTTTACATGACCATAAACTAGCATATTGTACGTTTAATGTATGACCCCTTAATCTATATAGGAACTTCAAGCCGTTACCACATTCCTCAAAATTGACATGCATTTGTCTACAAACCCAAACCATTCACTGATGGTTTAGTGACCGCCGATCTATAAGTGTGCCATGAGTAACTTCTCTCATTGATTATTGCCAAATATTTTTGTATGTCTTAAGTTTATACTATGTCATAAAAAAACTGGAATATAGATTTAAATATGTAAATTAAAATAAATAAAATATAACATAGATCATTAATAAATATTATAGCTCTTTATAACCTTTGACCCCTTGAAAATATTCCTGTAGTAGGGGGAGCAGTTTTTATAAACTGATTTGGGACGTGGATGGCCAGTCTGTCGGAAAGTACATTTGTTCACAATTCCTCTAAGAAGCGCAGTAATCTTAAAAGATTCCATTTGTTATTGAAGAATCAGCATCAGCTTGCAGCATGTGTCTGATCTGTGTTTCCATATCCTATCTGTATGTTGTCCTAATTATACCGCCCATGAAATGATAAACAAGGATGTCAATATTAATGTTGTATAGTACGACATGGAACGCTGTGAAATGCTTAACTATCTATCTACCTTCTCAGTGAACCAGTTCAGGATCTTTTAAGTCAAGATTGTTTCTAGTACCTGTAGTTGCATATTTTCAATTCTGTTACAGGGTTTTTTTGTATTCTTAACTTGTTGCTCGGTCAACGGTCAATCATGAGTGCAAAAACGTAATTATAGCAATAAGTGTTAGATTATTTGTCTTTTGTCTCTCACCCAAAACACTATTGGGAAATGAAACACATTATATGCTGGGCTTTTTCCACTGAAATGCTGTATGTTGGCTTCTACTAAATGGGACTGAATGGCTTATAATCACTTCAAAACTACCCCTAGGTCTTTGAGGCTTTTGTCAATAAGAATACATTGCGATTAATTACATGTAACAGAGAATTGATCACTGTCATTGTACTGTGCTGTAGAATCTGTAGTTGTTTGTATGTAAGTATAGATCATAATATTAGGAATTACAATACTGTATACATGTGGAACCATAAAAAAATACAAAGGACAAAAAAACTGAAGTGTAAATGACAGAATACTATTGTATGGTGTCTTTGATTTTGTGTATTTTGTAAATTCAAATGGAATATAAGTAAATACATCAAAATATATCCTACTGGTTATGAAGAATACTTAAATGTTACAACGTCATGATTCTGTTATAAGGTGTGAGATTTTTTCTTATCTTTTGTCATTGTTTATTTATTTGCACTGTTGTGCAGTTTACCTTTTCAGAACTGCAATGGATAGCAAAGAAAAATAAACTACTGTCCTAATGATTAAACCCTTGTAATTATTTAATTTACTGAATTGATCATCAATGATAAAATTGATTTATTGAGTTCTGTGCCTAGGGGTCAGAACAGCATCCCACTGGCCACAGATGTCAATCCAACGTCTTATTCCACGTTGGTTCTACGTAATTTCACCAACAGACATGATAGCTCATTGAGAAAAAATTTACTTTGCAACAAACCTCCACCGGTACTAGATTTAATAGCCTACAAAGACTACAATTTACTGCTGCAAATACGAGTCCCAGGCCGTTTACAAAGACTACAAAGTCCCAGACAGTCCAAACCAGGCAGCACTTCCTGTGTACGTTGGATAACTGAGGACGCTGTGAAAAGGTAGGAAGCTAATACATGTATTACAACTCACTTTGGGTTATTACAGCTTTGATAATTTATTAATAACAACCCAAACTAGCTAAGGTACTATTTGAGGCTACGAAATGCAGTCAATGTGGCAGTGATTACTGCAAGTAGCTAGCTAACCAGTTAGATAACGTTAGCTAGGCAACGTAGCTAGTTATAGTATTGTAATGAAACAAGCAGGAGCAGGTCTCGAACACTGGACCTTCTAGCCCGAAGTCCAGCGCGCTATCGACTGTGCCCCAAAAGCATGCTCGAACGGTAGAGTCGATATCCGCGCTTATAAACCCAGGGTCGTTACAGTATGTTGTGAAAGAAATTTGCACACGTCATTGGGCAGCATTGCATTTTCATGTATTAAAGAAAATATATGTTGTAGCTATAGATAACAGATACTGTAGCTATGTAAAGCAGAGTCTGCTGTAAAATAGCTAGCTTAACAGCAGATAGCAAGCTACTGGACGCAAGCTGCACTTAGAAAAAATGGTTCCAAAAGGGTTCTTCGTTCCAAAAGGGTTATTCGGCTGTCCCCATAGGATAACCCTTTTTGGTTCCAGGTAGTGCCCATTTTGGTTCCAGGTAGAACCATTTTGGGTTCTTTGTAGAACCCTTTCCACAGACGGGACAGCCGAAGAACCCTTTTAGGTTCTAGATAGCACCTTTTTTTCTAAGAGTGTAACTTCTGAACCTGAAGAGAGAACACC
Source organism: Hucho hucho (assembly GCA_003317085.1). NCBI lineage: Eukaryota > Metazoa > Chordata > Actinopteri > Salmoniformes > Salmonidae > Hucho > Hucho hucho. The sequence continues at coordinate 785,832 of QNTS01000447.1, forward strand.
AGACCATTTCTTCATTGCAAGCTGTCTACAGTCGTAGCCTGCCCCAATCCTCTGAATGCTGCCCAGTGTTCTCAGCTGTGCCCGTCCAAACTCCACCACCCTTGCCTTCACCAGGCCCTTAGCCCACTTCAGACCCCACATGGCTCCTGATCCCAACCTGCCCATGGAGGGGGCCATACGGACCAAGCTCACCCAGCAGCTGGAGCCAGAACACCTGGAAGTCCACAACGAGAGCCACATGCACGCCGCGCCCCCTGGATCCGAGTCCCACTTCCGAGCCCTGGTGGTCAGCCCACGCTTCGACGGCCTCTCCCTGCTACAGCGCCACCGCCTTGTCAACGAGACCCTGGCCGAGGAGCTGAAGACCTGTGTCCACGTGCTGGCCTTCCAGGCCAAGACACCCCAGCAGTGGTTAGCAACCCCAGTATAGCCAAGAGCCCACCCTGCATGGGAGGATCCAAGGGGGACCACACGGTGGAGGAGAAACTCAAGGCTGGATGGGACTGACCAGCGAAACTCAGCAGTCATCAACCCTGGTTCTAGAGAGCAACAGCCTGTGCAGGCTTTGGTTCCAGCACTAACTCATCTATTAAAATGTGTTGCCTGTTCAAGACCTTTATTAGTTTAATCAGGTCTGGAACAAAAGCCTGCACGCCTATATGCCTGCAGTTAAAGAGGGTGTCTATTAACATTGTTGTAAACTAGTGTGATATAATTTCATTACTGCTTGAGAGGTTGTTTCTAAATGAGCGGCATCACTTCGGTCTCTTGGCAGTTTAATTCAAGAAGAGTTTGGTTTTAGATTAGACTCTTGCATTTAGTGGCCATCACTAGAATGCCTCAAGATCTTGTAGTTCAGTAGTATGTGGTACATTGAACTATATGATATGAAGTGATGGAGTGTGTCTGTTTTGTCTGAAAATAATATGTCTTGTATGTGAGGGCAGAAGTACAAGAAGTCCAAGACAGAATAAAGAAAATGTTTTCTCAGGTGCATTGGGCCAGTTTTGTGGTTGGCAATATTTCCCCCAAAAGGCTTGGGTGTCTGTTAATAAAATACAAATTTGATGAAATATTGCATGTAATGTTTTTGTTTTGCATACTACCTTTGCATACACATCTGCAATATAGGTTTAAAAACTTGCTGTGTTTTGATTTTGAAATGGAACTCTAAATGTAGTACTAATGTTACCACATGAGGGCAGTATGTGCAAATGTTCTGTTGATGTGAAGTACAGCGTTGACGGAATGATGACACATGGCTTCATTATTTCATTATGACACTGCCTTTCATAAATTCTTCAATACAGTAATTATTAAATCCCATAATACTTTCTATTCCATTTCTCACCATAACAAAATGTCAGTGTTATAGCAACGGGGGATAATCACTCAAATTGTGGAATATAAAGTGTTGGTTAATAGAGGTGGTCAAACTCGATTGTCTTAATTCACATACAGGGTGTATCACAGTTCGCTTACTTCGTTATCAATTTGACTTATTAGCCTGTCCTAATTATTGTGGATGGCTTAGGGCCAGAAGACAGGGTGAAAGATGTTGGTGGTTCTCAGAATGACATATCCTAACCCCACCATGGCCGTGTGTTTCTATTTCGGTCTTGGCTGTATGTGTCAACGTGAAGGTCCTCTTGTCCTACCCTCAACCCCAGGACCTGCCAAAATATCTGTTATTACAAAAACATGTAAGAGTAATGGCACGAAAAACATTGTTGGTGATAGCCTAAACAAACAGTGAACAAACATCTTTTCCCAATGTGTTGTTTTTCCGATAAATTAGTAAGCATTTGAATGTTTTAGGAGGTTTAATTGAAATATTTCAGTACATCAACAAACAGGATAACTTTAAAATATGCAACTAAATCAACAATATTCAACAGAGCCAAAACAACCATCCAAGCGGCCATTTTTCCCATACATATTTTATGTGCTGAAAAGCTCATAAAGATGGTCCTTATTGAATGTGGAGTCAACTCAAGGTTGACTTCTACAAACGTCCCTGTCAGGAACAGATGACCTGTCAGGCCTTACAAAAAGCCCTGTGAGGAAGGTGAACAACTGGTGCCACTGGTTTGAAAAAGGAAAACAGTAACACAACCATTTTATGACCCTGTCTATTAGTCAGGCCTCAGGGGGAAACGTAAACTACTACACGGGCAAAAAGCGAAGGGTGAAGGCAATTGCAATAAAGTCTACTGCCTCGGGAAGCAAAGACTTGTCTCTGCAAATTCGATTTACCTGTCACAATTCCAGGTGCTGTTATGAGGGAGTGGCGAGGAGGACACGTCAACCATTTTAAACCAGCATAGCATAGTGCTGTTGCAACAAAAATGACGAAGTTGATTGGTTGATATCCGTCATGAGTTGTTATGAGATTAGAGTTTGTAGAGTTTATTGAACTGCTAGTTCACAACTCAATCCGAAAATTCTGACAGTGTATAGGTAGCATGGGTTAGAGTCAATTGCTTTCCAATTAGTAATACATTGAAATGTATTCATTTATTAAAACTATAAAATAATGTTGACATATAATGTGTTATCTTCAATTCATGAACTGAATGGAAATTAAATTAATGGATGGACAATATTAAAAACTAAAACAAATTACAGACAACCCTGGTAGATAGGCTGGTTTCCCTCTGGCTGGTCACTGGTGATGATGGATCATTCAGGGGGTCCCGGGTTGCTCACGTGTCCCGGTCTTGATGATCCATCAGTGGGAACCCACCTCAGTGGTAGCCTGCTCTACGTCAGAGCCAGGAGTAATGGTGCCAGGCCGGGCTGGGACCCTGGGCAAGGCAGGGTTCCCGCGATGGCCCCTGATTTACGCTCCCGGCTCTGGACCAGGTCTCCTTTTGCACAGCTGACCCCTCCAGGTTGGCGGTCAGGGGGGCTCGAGGAGAGGAGGGAGGGAGGGAGGCACCAAATGGGTGTCTACTCTGAGAAAAGGCCCTGCTGGGGCCTGCTTGACCGTCCCAGGGGACTATCTGCCTCCACAGCCCCCCTGGTCAGCTGCAGTGTCTGTGCAGCATGTGTGTGGAGGGAAACGAGCCTGTTAAACACATTTAATTAAACCCCACTAGTAACAACAATTGTTAAATGTACATGTTTTGAATGATAAAGCTGGGGGTGTTACACATTAAAAACTATTTATCATTGTAGGAAATGTTACAAAGACCCATGACTATTATATGGGATGATTTGTACTAGCTTTATTATCCTATTTTGCATTAAAAACATACTTTGGCATGTCTTCACAGTACACTCGTAGGTCAAAATAGAGAATACATCACATTCAAAACACTAATTACAAGTTAGAAACTTCAGAAAAGGTTTTAAAAGTTCACACTGATCTGATAAATAATCATTATCTGGTTTCACAATGTGAGAAAAAACAAGTGTTGGATTTAAGATGACAGTAATAGCCTATTATAATAGCCTATTAAGTCCTTTAATTGGAAAGTTTTTCTCTCTCGCAGCACACTGCCTTCTAATGAATTCAGTGAATAGGCGGCTTGAAAGAGAAGGACAAAGAAAGAGATAGGGGAAGACAATATCCTTGTGTGGGAGAATTAGTTACACTCAGTAGTCTAAGTATTCAAAGCAGAGAAAAGTCCTGCAGGGATTAAGAGAAAAGTCCACACAGGTGGGCTCTGGGAGAAACCAGGGTCACATGACAGGAAGTTACCTCGTTTGATAAACACCAGCAGGGCTCACAGGAAGAAGGAAGGGAGTTATTTTATAGGGGAATTAACTGGCGCTACACATCAGGTATTTATTAAGGCAGATCTCCCAGGTGTGCAGTATAACCAAGTCAAGCAAAACATCTTGGAGGGTTGCTTGATGAGAAACATCTTGGATCTAAACTTCATAATGGTCAGTAAATAGTCATACTGATAAGGGTTGTGATTTGAGACTAAGAATGAGGCTAAGCATATTTCAGTCTTCATGGGAAATGAGTTAAACAATCTCAAACAATCAATCACATGTAATCACTTTTGCACATTTTCCTCTGCACATTTGTCAATCATGTCATTAGATGAGAAGCATTTTTCTACCCTTGCCCTTTTACATTTTCACTTATTTTATTCTGGGTGCAAGAATATTTGACCTCTTCACAAACTCCAGTCATAAAATAAGCAGGTCATATCGATTGTTTTTTCCTTTTCAACCAAAGAAGACAAAATGTTCAGTTGTGTAAAAACTCAATCCCCAAATTCAATACAATTATGAAATTGAGTAACATTTTGCATGTGCCACGCAGAGTATCTGCCTTTGTGTGATGACGACTTTCGGGGTGTGCATGGTTCGCTGACAGTGGAAAACCATGACATCAGAGTTGAGTCTGGGGCTGGTTAGGCTGGTTTTGGGCCAGAGTGCACAGGCCTTACCCCTAAGCCCTCTGGAGGATCCACGCTCAGTAACTGACATGCATGCCTCTTATTCTCTCCCCTGCAGGGCTTCAACTAGAGGAGTGTACATGTCAAGACAGATGGGACACAGATAAGACTCCCTCTTTCAACCTCGTCTCTCTCTGTCCTCCCTCCTGCCTCTCTCAAGCTCTCTCTTTCTCAGCCCCCTGTCAGCGTTTCAGCAACCTCTGATCTTTTGTTGATCTATGATGAGTCTTTTAACCTGTTCCCGTTCCTTTCTCAACCTTCCCTCTTCTTCTAATCGTCCTTCAACTGTTTTTAGTTTAGGACCCCCTCTCAATCCGCTCTCGGTCCCCACGCGTAGTTTCTTTCGATGTTCTACGCACAAACTCTTTTCAAACTTAACTTTCCCTCTCAACTGTTTCAAAGCACCCCCTCTGAATCCACTTCCAGCCGCCTCGCTCATCCTCTCTGAACTTTTTTTTCTCTCGCAGCCTTCTAACTTTTCTCAACCCTTCCCTCAACTTTCTCCATTCCACTCTTAACTTTTCCTCAACTCCCTCAACTTTTTAGCTGGCCCTCATCTCAATCCTCTGTAGACCCCCTAACGTAGCTTGGCTGCACTTTGTCCTCCAACCTTCTCTCAACGTTTTCTCAACCTGTCTCATTGGGTTTCACATTAGGACAGCCCTACCATTCAAGTGAGCTCCATGCTCCGCTTCGTATAGAGGAATACCAATGCTGAGCCCCCCAGAGAGCTGACAGAGCCTATTTATGTTTAATGCACAGCCTGAAGCTATTATCATATTACCATGTGATGTTATTGCTTTGCCCCCTGAGTATTACTTAATGTTCATGTTTTTAGTCAGAGGTTGTAAGTTATTCAAACATAAATGTTGGGAATCTTTTAGTATTTTGAGTGACAGCCGACAGAGGTACATAAGCCTATGGCTGTAGGGTGCGGCTCTTGCTTTAACAGCAGCTCTCTCTTCCTCATGGTCTCTTTCTGGTTTAGTTTGTAGGACCAAAATGCACTGACATGGATGGTTACTCAAAAATGTAACTTCAACTCATAATTCATTCCCTGTCTATAAGAAATGATCAGACCATGCCCGGATACTGAATAGATGAATGCTTCATTCTCAGGATGTTGAGGAAGTATTTAAGAGCAAACAGTAGCTATTCCACATAGTGCTATGGGGTCCAAAAACAAGTGGTCACGGTCGGGTCACCCAAACCTAACGTTGCAGTAAACTCTCATGAATGCCCCCCATTCTATCCCAACCTGCTGAATTGCTGAGGAAAGGCACCTGGTGTGCGTTGGTAGTGGTAGTAGTGTCCTATAGAGATTGTTTGGCCGGGCGTAGGGCATAAAGGTCATCCCAACGCAAGGCCAGTGAATAGAGGGTTAATCTTCATCGCTTCAGATGTACGGTCAAGCCGAAAAGAGCCAGAACGCTTGACTCGGGGCGCCGACAAAATGTGATCTATTGTTCATCTGTCGGGCGCCCGTGATATATTCTATCCTACACTCTCGGACAAAACGTACCCGGCTATTATACAAGCGGGGCCGCTGGCCTGCAACAACGCCAGCTCAGGGAGTTTGGACACCAGGGTGTTTGACCTCTCGAGTCCTCTGCTCTTTTGTTCCCAGTGACCTCTGTTCCTTTTACCCCCCCCCCCCCCATCTGAACCTAAAACCTCAGTCCCCACCCACACACCCTTCACACAAACAAATAAAGAAATGGGGCCCTCCAGTTTATTTTATTAGCACTTTGAAACCCAGGCCTTTTAAAGGGGAGGAGAGAAAAATAATAATAGGATAGCCTTTTAATTTGAAGAGTTATTAGGGTTCAAATAAAACAACGGGGCTCGGGTGAAGTTCTGGGTCAGATGGGGGTGTCACCGTGTTTGATTTTAGGAACCCCTCCGTTTTTGTCTTTGACCTTGGAGCTCTGAAATGGTGAAAAACGCAGACTTGGAGACCCCAGATCATATGTTGATGTCAGTGAATGGGGGGGGGTGTTGGTGACCATATGGCCTCACACTGAGGACCAAGGAGGAATGCTGGGGTTATTTCTCTCACTCTCTCTTTCTCTCTCACACAGATGGAAAAGGTATGCCCCCCCCACACACACACACTTTTTCTTCAACAGCTAATAGGGATCAAATATTCAATTAAATAAATCACACACACACAACCAGTCCTGGTGTGGTGTGTGTTCATTGCCAGGGGGCTGTTGTCTAACTCTGATTTGACCTAGTGAGTAGTGGTGGCAGGTAGGCAGCCCATGTCCCTTCCTGAATCCAATTTACAGTAAACAGACTCCACATAGGTCTCCGCTCCGCTGACCCTGTGTCATGCCCACTTCTCTTGTTCCCTCTCCTCTTCCCCTGTTCCTCTACTTTACAGTTGGTTCTCCCATCATCTTTTCAACTGTTTACTAAACAGACAACAGACTCTCTTGCAGCCCTCCCCCCTCTTTCCTCACATGCATCTCTTTGTTTGGGATCATCTGAGCAGAAAATGGTTTACATTAACTGATGAGTTGAGTTGCACCCCCTTTTGCCCTCAGAACAGCCTCAATTTGTCAGGGTATGGACTACAAGGTGTTGAAAGCGTTCCACAGGGATGCTGTCCCATGTTGACTCCAATGCTTCCTACAGTTGTGTCAAGTTGGCTGGATGTCCTTTAGGTGGTGGACCATTCTTGATTCCTACGGGAAACTGTTGAGGCTGAAAACCCCAGAAGTGTTGCAGTTCTGGACCCACTCAAACCGGTGCGCCTGACACCTACTTCTATACCCCGTTCAAAGGTACTTACATTTTTTGTCTTGCCCATTCACCCTCTGAATGGCACACATACACAATCCATGTCTCAGTTGTCTCAAGGCTTAAAAATCCTTCTTTAACCTGTCTCCTCCCCTTTATCTACACTGATTGAAGTGGATTTAACAAGTGACATCAATAAGGGATCATAACTTCCACCTGGATTCCCCTGGTCAGTCTATGTCATGGAACGAGCAGGTGTTCCTAATGTTTTGTACACTCAGTGTATACCAGCAGCAGGCCTGGCGTTAAATTGCAGTGCAAGGCAGGAGTACTTAGGCGCTCATTCTGGGAGAGGGAAATCTGACAGTGCCAGTCTCCTTCCCTGAGGGGGAAAACCCCAGAGCACAGGGGAAGCACAGCAGCTATACACAACACTGCAGAACACAGCCTAGCACAGAACACACCTGTCTAGCACAGAACACATCTGTCTAGCACAGAACACAACAGCCTAGCACAGAACACAACAGCCTAGCACAGAACACAACAGCCTAGCACAGAACACAACAGCCTATCACAGAACACAACAGCCTAGCACAGAACACAACAGCCTATCACAGAACACAACAGCATAGCACAGAACACAACAGCACAGGTCGTTCAAAGAAGATGTGACCCATTAATTGCTGAATAATGTGAGATACCTGATAGAGGTACTGTAAATGCACCAAACCAAGACAGGATCACCAACATGGCAAGGGTTGCTAAAAATGGATTAACTCTTCATCTGAAAATAATCAAAACCCAGAATCACAATTCTGTGATGAGGCCGACAGCAGAAGACAGACAGATGTGAGATGGTGCTGAGAGGAGAGATGTGGGTAATATAAGTGGCTTGCTCTTGGATGGCCAACTAGGTCAGGAGAATCAACACGGGGTTGAAGGGGCTCACGGAGGCGTGAGGAGAAGGTCAACCGTGAAATTCCCCCCTCTTTGCCACTGTGACCCCCCAGGGAGGAGCCATGAGGACTAGAGAGGAATGTGTGTGTGCGCGCGTGCATGTTAGAAGTATGTCTATTCACGTTGAGTGTGTGTGTATAATATTTATATTCATGTTTTGTGGTGTGTGTGCATGTATGTTCGTGTGTGCGTACGTGTGTGTGTGTGTGTGCTTGCTTGTGAGCGCGTGTATGTGTGTGTGCACGTATCTAGGTCGGGGATTCCTGGTTATCCGCCCTGCAGTCAAACAACTCATCCTTGTCATACCCTGTCGCCTCATGTCACCCCACTTGGCAGGTCTCTTTTTGCACTCTCTCCACGTCAGCACCCACCTATAGAGCTACCGCTATGGTTACTTACCATTTGTTTACTAGGGGATTGTCTTCTCCTGTAAATCCTTATTTAGTCCCAATGCGTATTATTAAATGCTAAGACTTTTACAATAATGGTTGTAGTAACATAGACAGGTAAAGTGTAATTACAGTGTAGGTACACATTGTTAGTACTTAAAACTGTTATTTTAATTCTTAAAAATGACACTTCTTAAGAAAGGTATTTATTTTCCAGTAAGACACCGTAGCCAAACAAATTGCAATCAACACAGATAGTACGTCCCCCAAACGCAGACTGACCAGTGTCCACTGTTCCTTTTGAAATGTGTGTTAAATTAACATCACATTGACTCATTCAAGTAGTAGCCATTCTAGTCCTAGAGAGTCACAGGGAGTCCTGGACTCAGTGTTCCCTTTCTCGCCCAAATCTTGTCCAAAAACTTGAGTTGAACACGCTTAACTCTGACCATTGCGTACGACAGTCATGCACTGATGTCAAACTAAGATTTACGTGACAACTTGAGTAATGCACACACATCTTAAGTTAGGATTTGGGACGTTAATTAATTCGAAACCAAAAACAGTAGTGTTATGTTCATAATGACTTATGGTAATTTCAGTCCAAAACTCATCTAAACTACTAAACTGGTCAGAGCTTGCTTCTTTCAGAAGAATCCAAACCATAATCGATCATCAGTGAGAGAGGCCTTATTTAAGCTTATGTAAGAGCATGGAGAGTGATTTCCCTAGTGAGCGTAGTTTAGCCGCGGCCATGCTGAAAGTCCACATAATGAATGAGCATTAACCTATGGTAGCCACGGTCACAGCTTGGAAGTGATGACTGAAGAATTTACTGTAAAGGCCAGTCAGAGGACCAGATAGTGTGTTTGTGCGTGTGCGAGGACCAGGCGGTGTGTGTGGGCGTTGGACGGAAAAAAAATATTTTAACAGCTTTGCAAAAGGAAATAAAAGACCATGAGCAATCATACATTATTACATAAATATTAGCATATTTGATAAAGCTTCAAGTATGGTAACCATAAAACAACCCCAAAAAAGTCCACTCACAGATAGTACGCATCTCTTTTGGTCTCCATTTTGTTTGTGATTGTGTCTGTGTATGTGTTCATGCTTCTGTGTGTGTGTGTTAGGAGTGGTAGGTGTTAGGGCTGGAGGGTCAGTCAGAAAGAGGAAGGTGGTGGTGGTGGGCTAGGCCCCTCCCTCAGAGAGGATGAAACCTGTCATTAGAAAGGTGAAGGGAAGAAAGGCCTCAACGGGGGAGCTATTGTCCTGGGGGCGGCGAGGAGGTCCACCTCTTTAGTGCCTCAAATAACACGGCCAGGCCACCATTGTGCCGGGGTGAAAGGGCCGGGGGGGTGGGGGGCGCTCCCAAACAGTGGTCAGAGGAGAAAGCCCCCCATGGGTTAGGGGTTGTGGGGGCTATTTTGGGGGCTTTTCCCACTCTTGTTTTCTTTTTCTTTCTCGTCAGCTCATCCAGAACCCTTGGTTTGAGAAGATCGGCAGTGGTTTTATCGAGGGGTGTGCGTGCGAGTGAAGTAGGGGGGTGCAGCTTCCTTGTCTTAGAGAATGGGGTGTTGCAGATTGAATGCCATAGTTTGACATCTAAGCTGAGGCTCAATGCAGAGTCAGGACCTTTCACTCATCCCTGTGTTTTAAGAGGACGGGTCACACAGATAATGGGAAAGGCTAAAGACCAAAGCTTTCCTTTTTTTCAGTGGCACAGTGGAGAGATTCTTTACTACTCTGTTAATTCTCTGAGCACCAACTGCAAATAGAGCACAGGAAATACACTTTCACGACAAGTTAGCGGCACTGTTTGTATTAGGGAATCCCTTTAAAAAGTGGATGAAGCAGTTACGATGTTGTACAAAATGTGCACCATTCTAGACCACCTCTCCCCTTTCCTCTGATTTCAGTGTTGTATGTTTTTCTCTTACAATAAAGATACTTCTATCAAAACAATTTCAGCTTCTGAATTTCATTTACCTTGACTGAATAAACAAGTATTCTACTAATTTTGTATACTTTTCTCTAAAGCTGTTCCTACCACCAGAGCACCTAATAAACTGATTGGACCAATTACCAACTCCATCAGAAGGCTTTCACCCAATCCCAAAGCGCTGATGACTTTAGAGGGCCAATAAAACCTGCTGAGTTGTGACCTGAATGTTTAGGAAACCTGAGAGAGAAGGGGACAAGCTAAGGTCAACAACGTCACATACTTCTGACAACTTGTACAGAGTAAGCAGGTCAAACACAATGGTGAGAGTGAAGAGTGCTGACTGAGTGTTGCTCTGCGCTGGCTTGGTCTGCACTTCTCTCCAATGGGAACCTGTGGTAGATGGCTAGCTCAATGACCAATGTCAATGACAAATCTGAAATAGAATGATGATCAGTGGTAACCTGCTGCTAGAGAAACAGAGGAGAAGGGGAGGGAGGGGGGGAGGGAGGGAGGGAGGGAGGGAGGAAGGGAGGTCGAGAGAGCGAAAGAGTGTGTGCTTGAATGTGTATTGAGGGAAAGCAAGGATGTGTATTGGGAGGTGGAGATAGGACGATTCTGAATTTCCAATCCATTGAGAGGTGAGGAAAATAGCAACAAGGCTCTCTAACAGTGCATTAGAAGGCAGAAGAGGAGGAGAAGGAGGAGGAGCGGCTGCTTTGCCTAATCACTTTCCCCGCTGACTTCTCAGAGGGGAAAGAGTGACAGATCACAGCCCCACTAGCACAATGCAGCAGTCCCATACTCCTCCCTCTCCTCCCTCCTGTATTCCTTTCTCCTCCCTCTATCCTCCCCATCCCATTGAGAGGACGCCCGGGGTGCCTGGTTCTCTAGTTCTGCCCACTGGGCTATTGAGGAAGTGATGGATGGCTTCATAAAGAGACTCTTGTTGAATCCCAAACCAGCCCCTTGCCCCTACCAACTTGCTCGTAAGGCCCTCCGTTGTCATGTGTTGCTGGTGAAACTCAACTCAAAGGGTGACTTTCAGAGTGGCGAGGGGATCAAATAAACCCATCAACTTTGGGACACACCCGTGACTTAAATGATTTCATTTGTTACATCTGGAATTCAATGTCATATAATTAGTCACGCCTCTCCATTCTTCTGTATGAAATTATGCAAACTCCAAACATATCCCGGTGCATGTTGGGTTACAACTTCGCTGTGAAGCCGGCAGCATAGCTGGCTCGGTTTAAGTGGCTATTGGATGGTCTAATTAGCCCATACACCCTCAATAATTGTCACTCCCTCAGCTTTGGGACACTGATTTGTGATTCAGCCTCTCTCTCTCTCTCTCTCTCTCTCTCCCTTTCTGGGGTGGTAGTAGGGGCTCTTGGTGAAGGAATTTTGGCCTCTCTCTCTCCCTCCCTCGCACTCTCTCTCTTTTTCCCCTCTCTTTTTCTCTTCCTCTCTCTCTGTTTCTGTCTCTCTCCATCTCTCTCCCCCTGGGGCTGAGGACAGATGCGGAGGCCTTCCTTTCCCAGCATTCCCAAGGGAGAGAGTATACAGGTCTTAACGCCCTTTTGGGGATGAAGGGATGGGGGGGTCAAATGAATGGAGGGAGGGGTGGGTTGTTGTTGTCCAGGGGTCACGAATTAGGCGTCAAGTGATGCATAATGAATGCGTTGTTTGGGGTAATTTTGGGTGCTTTTACTGATTTGGCTTTTAATTGGGTCATTCTCTATAAAAGTATCCTGTAAAGACAAGTATTTTACAGGCCTAGTATTTTACAGGCCTAGTATTTTACATGGTTAGTTTGGGCAACAAAAATTGACAGTTTAATGCAGTTGCAATTGGATATAGTTATTTAATTATGCACCTTTATATGGTTAATTCAACAGATTTTTGGACCGACACGTTTTAAAAGGTAGTTCCAGTTACCATTCCCCTAATTACATTTGTTCTTGTTAATATCCATAATACTGTAGTTTTTTTGCACCAGTATGTCTTTATGTTGCAGCTCTTTGAGAGAAACTACAAACAGACCTTTCATACTGCTCTTGATGAAATCTTCATATCGCAAGCTGGCAGTTCTAACCAGTCTGGTGGTTATTTGGCTTATTCTCCTCAGGCTATTGAAGTGACAGCACATGGTGGTTTGACTGTGAGGACCCATTCAGCCTCTTGGCCTCCATAGCCCAGGCGTAAAAATTGGCTACATTTAATCAGACACGGTGCAGAGTTTAAAGAAAGGGATCAAGAGACCTTTGTCTTAATGGATTGGTTACAGTTTAGGGATCCACCACACCGAGTTACCTTAGATGAAGGCATGCCACTCGGTAACAAACTAACTCAAACCACATGGTGTTTCCTGGAATTTTCCTGTCTTTTTGGCTTCGAACTTAAAAGCTGTGTTGTTTAATCATTGGAGAACCTAGACTGGGTTAGTCAATAAGGATATTGGTCAGCCATGTTTTCAATTGATGAGTCTATCGATCATTTCAAAATGAGGCAATCTTCAAAGAATTAGCAAAAGGGGAAAAAGTATGTTTTTTAGCAGGTCACGTGACTTTCTCTTCTCAGTCTGTGGTCCTATTCTCCAGTCTATCAGTCTGTACATTAGAATTTCAAGCTTATGGCCATGGCATTTCTTAGAAATACAGCAACACGACAGCATTAAAAGGCCACCACAGTCCAACAAAGAAGTAAATCAAGTGGTTTGACAAACGCTCAGCAGACAGTTTGCCGTTTGTCATGGACGTGAATGGAACTAAACGAGAAGTGCAGACACATCGTTCAGATAGACATTGCTCAGATACTGCACAAGAGGCCTTTTCAGACAGCTGCAACACTGATTACATTGTGAGAGGGCCAATCAAAGAGGAAAATGACGAGAGCAGTCACGCCGGACACACACAATGCACAAATGGCAGTGGTCAGATGGTGGAAAGAGAGGTGGTGCACCACAGGGTTTTAGAGTCGTACTGGGGCTGTTGGGGCAGCGGCATGGGAACGGAGGACTCACACCATCTCGCAAACATGCACACACTTACGCACATGTGCGCACGCACACTAACACAACATCGTGCATGCACACACATGCACGTCTGCAAGCCCACATGAATGCAAGCATGAACGCACACACACAGACACACAAACACACACACACACTCAAACCTTAGTTAGAGACCAAGATATTAAAGACTCATTATGCCATGTGCCTGAGGGGACATGGCATGAGGGGAGGGTTTGGCCTAGAGCCATCCCAAATGGGAGTGTGTGTGTGTGACACACACACACACACACACACACACACACACACACACACACACACACACACACACACACACACACACACACACACACACACACACACACACACACACACACACACACACACACACACACACACACACACGTGTGAGGGAGAGTGGGAGGGAGGGAGGATTGCTAGAACAGGGGATTTTTTTGTGTTGGGGGAAAAGAGAGGCTTGGACACTTCATCTTCTCTTCTCTGTGCTGCCAAAAAGGGCAGAGGTCAAAAGTCAGGGCGATTGGAGAATTCCGTGCTGCATGCCTGCAGATCGGGTTTCAGGGGTGGGGGAGGGACGTGGACTGCCTTAGAGGGATAGGTGTGTGTGTGTGCGTGCGTGTGTGCACACGCGTTTGTGTGTGTGAGCTTGTCCGGACAGCTCTTTTGTTAAAACTTCTCCTTACAGCTTTAGTGCTCACAGCATTTGAAACTTTCTCTTGAAGTTTACTGCTCTGCAAAAGCCTTTTGGGAAAAACTTGCAGTGTAAACGTTTTACACTTTTGTAGTGTAAAAAGCCTTTACTGATGAAGTTACTATGGTGTTGGGAACCAAAGCTAAGCCTTTTCATCCAAACATAAATTATTTAAGAACTATTCAAAATAACTTGGAACACAGGCTCGATATATGGTGGATTCACCTTGCGCTGGGGACATTACAAGGCCACTCTAAAATGTGCAGTTTTGTCACACAACACAATGCCACAGATGTTTTGTGCAATTGGCATGCTGACTGCAGGAATGTCCACCAGAGCTGTTGCCAGAGAATTCAATGTTCATTTCTCTACCATAAACCAACTCCAATGTCTTGAGATGCACAGAGATACCGTGACGAGATCCTGAGGTCCGTTGTTGTGCCATTCATCCGCCACCATCACCTCATGTTTCAGCATGACAATGCACGGCCACATGTCGCAAGGGAATTCCTAGAAGCTGAAAGTGTCCCAGTTCTTCTATGGCCTGCATACTCACCAGACATGTCACCCGTAGAGCAAGTTTGGGATGCTCTGGATCGACGTGGATGACCGCATGTTCCAGTTCCCTTCTAATTCGGGGCGGCAGGTAGCCTAGTGTTTAGAGAATTGGGCCAGTAACTGAAAGGCTGCTGGATCGAATCCCAGAGCTGACAAGGTAAAAATCTGTCTTTCTGCCCCTGAACAAGGCAGTTAACCCACTGTTCCCCTTTAGGCCGTCATTGTAAATAAGAATTTGTTCTTAACTGACTTGCCTATTTAAATAAAGGTTAAATAAACAAAATATCCAGAAACTTCACACAGCCAATGAACAGGAGTGGGACAACATTCCACAGGCCACAATCAACAGCCTGATCAACTCTATGCAAAGGAGATGTGTCGTGCTGCATGAGGCAAATGGTGGTCGCAACAGATACTGACTGGTTTTCTGATCTATGCTCATACTTTTTTTTTTAAGGTATCTGTGACCAACAGATGCATATCTGTATTCCCAGGCATGTGAAATCCATAGATTAGGGCCTAATGACTGATTTCCTTATATGAACTGTATCTCAGTAAATTCTTTGAAATTGTTGCATGTTGCATTTATATTTTTGTTCAGTATATATTGTTTTACCAATATAGTTGTTTGAAAATGTAACTGAACTATTTTGATAAGGAAAACTTGAAATGCATTTAAACAATCTGAGGTGTTTTCAGATGTAGAAGTTTCTCCAAACATTATTAATGACAGCCTTTCTTTACAATTTGAGGAAAGTTGAGGGGAAGCAAGTAACTTGCTGACTTGTTTCTTCAGTAAATCAATGTTTAATAGCTAATGACTGTTTTTACACCCAGCCCTAATGGGCTTAAACCATTGATTCATCCACGATCAAATTAAGACGACATCCTCGGTTATACATTTAGCAGAAGGTTTGGTCATTCAAATGATTTGAGATGCAAAGCACTACAGCCCTCAGCGACTAGTTCCCCCATTGTAGCCTTTGTAATTGATCATTAACGAACATGTGCTCCCAAGTCTCCAGTGGCTCCAAGACCCCAAATAGAGAGCACAGCTGTCTTTCCATTGTACTTATCCATGGAGCCATAAAATAACACAACGCTCTGAAGCCTACTGCCTGGCTATGTGCTGGAATTTCTAACATTTACTTTCCAAGACTTGGAGGAGATGAGTGAAAAAGGTGGTTGACGTGTGTAGGAAGCG
Organism: Hucho hucho; assembly: GCA_003317085.1. Lineage (NCBI taxonomy): Eukaryota > Metazoa > Chordata > Actinopteri > Salmoniformes > Salmonidae > Hucho > Hucho hucho. The sequence continues at coordinate 801,770 of QNTS01000447.1, forward strand.
TTAGAGTAAACGTGGGAGCTCACTTTTATGATTTCAAAAAGAATGACTGATTTATGGACATACAGGTGGTGCAGAGTTTCTTTGTGGCCGATAAAGTTACACAGAGAACTAAAGAGAGTTTAAAGGGACATGTCAGGTCAAACCCATGGAGAATTAGTTGGATAGTGTGTTATTATTGCACGGTGCAAACATGGGGAATGTCATTCAACTACGACTGCTCTTCCTCAAGTCATGTTTGTTATATTACCAATCCGTGGATGTAATAGCTATTTAATCGTGTGGGTAATATTAACATACCAAATAAAGGAAGTGTTGATTTTATGTTCATTGAGCCACCAGGCAATATTGTCTTTATTGAGGAATAATACAATTCGTGAATGCTGCATACTGTACAGCAGCCCATAGCAACTTATTCAGAAATGTCTCCAGAAGCTTGGGTGACACTCGAACAACATAATGTTGAAGTAAGTCTAACTTTTAAAAGTTAATATACTGTTAACTCATAACCAAATAGTGTTGTTGACTCATTCTATACTTGTATTTGTGGCCAAAGTATAAATTGGAGAAAAAAAACACTTCAAAAACACCACCTCAAACTTCTCAGACTCAGATTTTTAATGACCGGTATATGCCCACACCATTCTGTTGTTGGTGTATGCCGACACCATTCCAACACTGAAAATCACATTTTTAACATACTTAAAGGGATACTTCGAGATTTTGGCAATGTCTCTGCGTGCAGTTTGAAGAAAGTTGCTAACTAGTGTTAGCGCAATTGCTAACTAGCATTAGCGTAATGACAGGACGTCTATGTAACCATATAGCATGCTAGCTGTTACCATAGACATCCAGTCATTGTGCTAACGCTAGTTAGCATTGGCTCGCAAAACTAGCTCTAACTTCCTTCATTGTCACGATCTTCTGTATTGACGGACCGTGCTGGACTCACGATGCGCACTGGAACTCTGGTGCGGGGAGCAGGAACGGGCCGTGCTGGACTCACCATGCGCACTGGGATCCTGGAGCGTGGAACAGGGACAGGACATGCTGGGCTCAAAACGCGCAGAGGGATCCTGGAGCGTGGAACAGGGACAGGACGTGCTGGACCCACGACGCGCACAGGGATCCTGGAGCGTGGAACAGGGACAGGACGTGCTGGGCCCACGACGCGCACAGGGATCCTGGAGCGTGGAACAGGGACAGGACGTGCTGGACCCACGATGCGCACAGGGATCCTGGAGCGTGGAACAGGGACAGGACATGCTGGGCCCACGACGTGCACAGGGATCCTGGTGCGTGGAACAGGGACAGGACGTGCTGGGCTCTCTATGCGCACAGGGGGCCTGGTGCGCGGAGCAGGGACAGGACGTGCTGGGCTCTCTATGCGCACAGG
>QNTS01000447.1:811662-863935 GCA_003317085.1 Hucho hucho
CCAGAACATACTGTATAGCTAATCGGCGGCTGCCCAATTGGAGAGTGCCTTACTTCTTTATTCTCCCCTTGCCAATTGAATCTGCCCGTTCATGCGTACAATCATTCTCAATGAGAGGAGGGGCCATGCCTAATATGGTCGTTTTGGCCTTATATGGGGTGGGGGGGGGGGCTACAAGCACGGCTGTTTAGTGTCACTTTCACCAAATTCTAACTATGATTCTCAGAGATGGGACAGACAGCGGACGGGTGAAGTACATGCTTGGCGAAGATATCTGCTTGTAAACATACTGCATCTACCACAGAGCCCTCCATCCATGGTTTATCGACATTTCTATTCAGACCTCATCGTGGCGCACAACATTTGAGGAACGAAAGTAACTTTTATTTTGGGATTGCACGTCCGTATGAGTTCACAAGACAACTTCGATCACATAATTGCGTAGAACTATGGTCAGTATTGTGTTTTTGTGATTGAGAGAATATTTTGATTTAGTTCTGTTCGAATACTAAGCAGAATAAGATTCGAGGCAATCGATATTCATGAAAATGACACTTTAACGACCACTTCTCCATTCTGTACATGCTGTATTGTTAGTCGACTTTTCAAATACCCTAACGTTTTTGAGAGAGAGTGTTTATGGATTTCTGCGAAGAGCAGAACACTGGCAGTAGCCTCCATTCTTGCGCAATAGCCATGTTGATACCGTGCTGTCTTCGTAAACTTTGATAGAAGTTTACAGAAGATACGTTTACGACAGGGACATTTGATTAACTAGAGAAAATCTATTTGAGAATATATTAAATACTTTTTGGAGGAAGTGGGAAGCGCCTTTTCGCCCTGCCTTGTTTTCCCAAGACGTCAGAACGGATTATTATCTCCTCCCCGCGCTACCGAGTTGGAGTTCGTATCTGTTGTTTAACCAAAGTGTTTTAGGATAGCATGGCAATGGTAGTAAACCAGTGGCAAGAGAACATTTCGGCGGATCCCGGGTCCCAGCTCCAGATTTGCAGTCAGGAGCCTGGCGGGACACCGGGAACCCCCTCTGGTTCCACCCCGGGGAACGATGCACTTTCCGGGGACAAGATTCCCAACGTGGACTGCATGGTGTGCGGGGATAAGTCCAGTGGCAAGCATTACGGCCAATTCACCTGCGAGGGCTGTAAAAGCTTCTTCAAGCGTTCGGTGCGACGGAACCTCAGTTACACATGCCGGGGGAACCGCGACTGTCCCATCGACCAACATCATCGGAACCAGTGCCAGTACTGCCGACTGAAGAAGTGCCTCAAAGTCGGCATGAGAAGAGAAGGTAAGACAGGATTTGAGATTCGGTGAAGACTGTAGCCTTTATGTAAATGTAATGTAAACTTATACAATTATCAAATTGGGTTTTGGCGGACGATTGGTGTCAAGAATATCGGTGCGTAAAGTTAAAACCATAAAATGTTAGTGCTTTAATCTTATAGATTCCCTGCTTCTATTAGCCATAGTTCTCCTAAAAGGCATTTGTAGTCTGCTGTAACGCAATATTGTTGTTTCAGATCGTCTACCCTTGTATTTCCTATTCAGTCCATAGTGTGCAATTATTACTCTCGCCTCGGAAAGGGCTCCCTTTGTCTCCCCAATTAATTCTGGTGTTTGCTCCTCTACACCCTATCCGCTACAAGAGGGCCTGCTACATGTATTGTATTGTGCATGATTAAGAACGGGTCAATTAGTGCGAAAGATGAACAGTGGCAACGTGTTCGCAAGGCACTGCGTTTCACTTTTAATCAGTCAGCTAGGACCTTGCTGCGTCATGTTCAATCAGGCGAGTTGTGTTAATTACAACACGTGAACCAGACACTTGAAATCATCACAAAAGCTTTGCACATGCATGTCTCCATGCTGGACGTCGTTGTACTCTGTGTTTTATGCATTACCCACAAACAATACTACATTTCTATAATCATAAATACATGCATCGCTGTGCAGTGTAGCCTACTCTGGAGTCAACCTTGTTAGTTTATTGTAATAGACTTTATAGCAGATTATATACTGGAATTCTTGCTAAACCTGGCCAAGCAAGCTGTTGTGGATACTCCAAAGGGTTCCTATGATATGACCATAAACAGTGCAAATAGTGACACAAACAGTAGTCATCAGAAGACGTGCGCTCTGTGCAGAAGCACGCTGTGTTTAACTTCCAGTGTGTGAGTGTCTCAAGCATGCAGGCCTATTACAAACGAGGTCTTGAATACAGTAGCCTCTGTCATAATGAACTATACAATTCATTTTAGGTGGAAATACCGTCCTATCGCCTAAAATTATCATTCAAGGGATCTCGTTAGTGTGTACACTGTACACAGTTCATGTAAAGCACTGCAGGGTCAATTTTGTCAGCCATGCCCCTATTCTGACTGAATGAACCGGAGGAAATCTCCACACGCACTGCAGTCTGTTGACCTTTCATCTACATAAACATGCTCAATATGTTATCAGACCATTATTTGGCTACATTATATATTAACTACTGCAGATAACATTTTAAAAGGGATTTGATTTGCTATGTTAATATTATATGGTCTAGAATAATATTCAGCAAAAACACGACTCAAAAATCTCAATTCTTTCATGTGTTGATTAAATTGATACGCTATTTTATATATGCCGAATTTTCTAATTGACGTTCAATCAATAATTATAATTGAAATGTTATGCAGAGTTGTGTTGTACTACAACCAAGTGTTAGCAATGCTTTTAAACGGCAACCTTTGTGAGGTAGTAAATATAACATATTTCATTGTTTTCTTTAGGCCTACCAATAATTTTCAAACCCCAAATGAAATTTTTAGTCAGATTATAATAACCAAAATATTAGAGCCATTATTTGGTGTGAAATAGTCTACATATATGTTTCTAACTGGGCAATAGGGCCTAAGATAAAGTCCTGCTAACAATTTGCCCTGAAAATTTCAGAGGTAGCCTAATGGTGGGGATAATTAATAATAAAAGCACCAATTGTACACATTTAAATGCAGCATTGCAATCACATTAAAAGCTTACTGGTAGCAGCGAGAAAGCAGTAAGACTACACCCCCAAAGCTACTTTTCGTCTGCCCCAGAGGTCATACATAAGTCATGTTCTTCTACATAATGCACCTGGGTCGGCTGACAGAGGAGGCCATTGGGCTTTCTGAGTTATAATCCGTGTGAATTTTGGAACATTTTGGAAATACACAAATGTACATTCCTGCCCTGAATATGGATTTGAAATCTTCTCAAATTGATTGTTGAAACTATCAATAATTAACTTTGTAATAGTTATTCATGTGTGTTTACTCTTGGGTTAAAGCAGAGGACTATCACTTCTATAACAGTCATCAGAAATATCTTTAATTTCCCCAAATATAAAGAAACCACTACAAGGTATTGCCTACTTGTGTTATGCAAGCCATGCACAAAATAATCATCTAAATATCACGCAGGTATTCATGGCTGCCAAGGGAAGCCAGGCGTCCCAAAAAAATTGACCAAGATAAAAATATATACTGAAAAAATATATAACGTCAACATGTAAAGTGTTGGTCCCATGTTTCATGAGCTGAAATAAAATATCCCTGAAATTTTCCATACGCACAAAAAGCTTATTTCTCAAACAAAATGGCACAAATTTGTTTACATCCATGTTAATGAGAAAATCCTCATTTGCCAAGATAATCCATCCATCTGATAGGTGTGGCAATTCAAGAAGCTGATTAAGCAGCATGATCATTACACAGGTGCACCTTGCGCTGGGGACAATAAAAGGCCACTCTAAAATGTGCAGTTTTGTCACACAACACAATAGCAAGTTTTGAAGGAGCGTGCAATTGGCATGCTGACTGCAGGAATGTCCACCAGAGCTGTTGCCAGTGAGTTTAATATTCATTTCTCTACCATACGCCGCCTCTAACGTCGTTTTAGAGAATTTGGCAGTACGTCCAACCGGCTTTACAACCGCAGACCATGTGTAACCACGCCAGCCCAGGACCTCCACGTCTGGCTTCTTCACCTAAGGGATCGTCTGAGACCAGCCACCTGGACAGCTGATGAAACTGAGGAGTATTTCTGTCTGTAATGGCTGCGCCCCTGCCCAGTCATGTGAAATCCATAGATTTAGATCCATAGATCCATTAGGGTCTAATTCATTTATTTAAACTGACTGATTACCTTATATGAACTGCCCCTCTGTCTCTGTATGTGTAGGCCATGTATCTGATGCTGTCTGGTCCAAAAGAGTATGACATTGTTGCCGCCCGTAGCATGGAATGCAAGGAAAGCCAGCAAGCATTTGGCCTCCATTGATAAAAAAAAGCATCAAATAATAGCCAATCAGCATTGAGCAAAACTGAGTGAGCTCAACTGTGAATGGTCCTGGTGCACCAAAAGTACAAAAGTGTCAAGGGTAACCAGCTTGGATTTGGCATCACTCCTATCAAATTGCATTGAGAGCATACTTCATTGACAGGAGCAACTTGAATTGTTGCGTTGTTGTGTTGTTGTCATCCGGTGGCTAGCTAGCTAGGTAAAATTGTCCCTTTCCTAAATTAGCCATGGATGGAGATAGGGATTTGGACTTGTGGTTTTACTTAATTCTCCGGTACTGGCAATAATTATAATGGTGATTCTGATCCAACCATTAATTCCTACATTGTGCCCCTGGCCTGAGAGAATGGAAGTTCAATATGTAGATAGATGTAGATGGCTAATGTTAAATAGCTAACATTGCCCATGAAAGGAAGTTAGACTAGTGAGCAAACATTTTTGCCAGGTAGCCTAGGACAACAATGAATAAAAGCATGTACCGTATGACAGAGTGATAGACCGCTTCATCAACATGAAAGAGAGGAGGATGGCATTGGCCTTTCGCAACAAGTAGGGTGAATCAACATGTTTTTTCTACTTGCACACACACACACACACACACACACACACACACACACACACACACACACACACACACACACACACACACACACACACACACACACACACACACACACACACACACACACACAGAAATCAACCATGGACAGCCACATCATATTTAGCTTGATGATTGGACTAAATCGTTTTTTGTATCTTTTAGTGTTCACTGTATTAGACTAAGCATAGGCAATTTGATGATGTTGAAATGTTGAAGTTGAAATGGTGCTGGAATAGTGGAGGTAGCTCCTGTTTTCTTTGCGACTTGCGGTAACTCTCTGTGGTTCTAAATCAATGGTTGTTTAGTGGGCCAAAAATGTCAGAAACATTAACTGCTTGACCATGCTGTAAGTCATGTAACTGTTTGTTACATGCAAAATGCTTTTTGGACTTCACCGGACAGAGGTTGCTCTCTGGTTTTGTGATAAACAAAGGTGTGGTTGAATTTATTCTGCCACTGTGTCTTCTTATTGTCTTGGCCTTTAGGCCTATATATCACAGTGTCAAGGCATATGAACTAACAGGTTATAGAGCAAACAAAGCAATTATCACAACACATACTGTCGGTTGTAGTATGGCTTTTTTCCTGGCTTCCCCAATGATTATACACACGCCCTTCTACTGTTGGTAACATGCGTAAAAGTAACGTATTGATGGTGTAGGAGGCCTCTGCCAGTGAAAATAAACAAATATAGCAGAATATCAGCAACAAAGCAAATAAAAACAAACCTGACAGGTTATGTTTGTGGTTAGGCGGGCCTTTCTTGTCGATCAAGTCGCTGCCCCGCATCTCCCCTCCCTCTCCAAAAATGCACCACTCCCTAGTGGCGAAATTCTGTAAAACATGGCAATGTTTTAGTAAGGTACAAAAAATGAGTAATTGATCCAATCTATGCAGTAACTTGCTCCAAAATGTACTGCACACACATCTGCATTATTTAAGATAAGTGTCACATTCGCTGGCTAATTCAGGAGTGTTATTTGGACAGTTCAGTTGATCTTTGGGGTGACCCTTAGTGTGTAACTTGACTGAGAGGTCACTCTATTTATAGACTGTGATGTTTGTCAAATTCAAACGTTCGAAGAACACACTGTATACTTGACACATTGACAATTTTACATTCACAACTAGCAGCCTTCTCATGCATACTATACATTCCCTACCAGCTACCACACATAGTGACATGGTCACAGATACCAACTCACATGGTGACATGCACCCAGAGATTGGCATGGGCAGGCACACTGTCCACTAGAGTACACACTCTAGATCGGGAGTCTCCAACCTTTTTTAGTATGGGAGCTACTTTTAAAAAATTAAACGTGTCGCAAACGACTCATTTTTTCTAGCTATGTTTTCTGTCAATATACCTGGTTAAAATAATGGTTAATAAACAAGCGGGGTCCTATAGAATTTTTCTTCCAAATTCTGTTTTAGATTTTCCCAACGGATGTTTTTTTCTTAGTTTTAGTTTTCCTTGTTTTAGATTTTCTGTTTTTTTCACTCTCAAAGTTGCAATTATTCATAGAGAAACAACAAAATTTGATGTTCTGAGTCCATGTCAAAGCTTAAATTAAATCAGAAGACCTTTTTTAGGTCTGGAATAAAACTAACAAATTCATTTCTTGTGTGTTATTCCCCTTTAGTTGTGCATCTGGCCCTTTAATTGCACATCTAGCAAGTGAGGATTGTGCCAGCTAATGTGCTGGTCTAGTGATGGTTCTGTACTGCTAATGCTCATTTCATGGCAAAGTTTTCAAATAATAGATACAAATTATATACTTACTCATGATATACTCCTGCCAGGTATGCCTACTTTGCAGTTAACATTTAATTGAGAAGGATTGGGGGAATGTATTTCTGTCAACCCACAAGACGGTTATCACATCAACTGGCTACACACAGAGTGACAAACGCACGCACGCACCACACAGACAGACAGGGGCAATATTGCTGGACATTTATTGGCAGATAATGTTAGGTTTGGCTTTTTAAGCCAATAGTGGCTAACTATGGGTGGGATAATGTCAATAAATAGTAGCTGGGAGCTTGTGGTGTCTGATACTTCTGAGATTTGTTTATGACAGTTTGCCGTGGAATACGTGAAAATTACAGGTACTTTCAGAATTGTTTGGCGAGTTACTCATAGGTGGGCTGGAGAACCCTGCTCTAGATTGTTCATAGTAAGTACATAGTTACGACTGTTCATAGACAGAACATTCAAATACAGATTATCTCCATTGTGACTCCTAGTGTGTGTCCCTCAATGGTAAATAACACAGGGAAAGTCCTGTATATTGATATTCAGTTACTCATACATAAGATTATGAAACACATCACTCTTGACGAGACTCGCTGCTACAGCTGGTGACTCTTGGTTCACACTGACCAAACACAGAGACGGATATACTGTAGGTCAACGGGAACTAGAAACTAAACATTAATAATGGACATGTTCAAAGTCCAAATGTGAGGTTGACTCTATTGAGTAAGTACCACGGCTCGCTAACTGACTGCCTTTATTGACTAATCCATACACGTTGTCCAGTTTGTATGATCAGGCATTCACAAACCGAGACTAGTTTGCCCCCTAAACTCTGGCCTGCCCAAAAATTCCCCTATTACAATACTGTCATAGTTTATTGACATGTTAGAGTAGGTATTTTTAATTCCAAGCTGGCTGTAAGGTTCCAGCACCATGACTTCCATATTGACAGAGGCCGTGACAATATTCACTGTCAGAAAGCAGCATTCATTGAAGTGATAGGCCACGAAGAGACCATAGAGCTGAGGCACTAGTTGTTTCCCATTCTGATATCCCCAAGGCTAGGATTTAATATTTTAGAGGAGGGGGATGTGTGTGGAGGAATAGAGCTCACTCTGCTGAGATGGGCTTCGTTTGACACCTCAAGGTGAATAGACTCCAGTTCACGATACATTGCGTGTCATATTGTCATATTTCTCTGTTGAGTCTCTAATTTTCTCTGCCACAATATGAAAGGCTAACCTTTACAGTAACTCTAGCGTTATCCATATCCATTGTTACATTTTGAAGTATCGTATTGTTTTTGCGTCCAGGTCACTTTACACCAATTTTCTTGAGATACAGCCATTGAGTTTTTAACTCAATGTAATGAAAATGATTGAATCGCTTGTATAGCATAGCTTGTTGTGTGATCTCTTCCCTTGTAGAAATGGATATGAGTGAATAGAGAGATGAATAGAAAGCCAGAGCGCTCCTCCATGCAGGGTGCATTTCTGTTATTAATTAATATCTGTTTCATCAAAGCAGCGCCAACGTGACTGGGTGGATATTAAAGGGGCTACGTTTGCAGCTAATGCGTCTGAGCTTCCTCACCGGGAGCTCTCTCCATCTCCGTCTGTCTGTATCTCTCTTTACCCGTTCCCTTTCCACACAATGTCATACTTCACTCTTTCTCCCTCCCTCTTCCTTGATCCCACTGTCTCTTTCAGGGGTTCCCAAACTTTTTCACTATGCCCCCCCCCCCCTTTTCACTATGCCCCCCCCGCACATGCCACGGGTATTTCTATGGGTACAAGCACTGTTCATGACACAAACTGTTCACACACCTCTTGTTGGTGGAGAAAACTTTGCATGTTTAAGATTATTTCCTGCAATTCTACGCATTTTGTCATGTCTAATGTGTATTCATGTGATATTTATAGGTCTCTAAGGTATGCAATGACTAACATGACAAGAGGAACTGAACTGAACTACCCAATTTCAGAATTGCACCTTGTGCCTTCTACTATTACAACTTTCAAGAGTACGTTTAAAGCCAGACTGAGTTCCTTTATTTATGTATTTTTGTGGGACGGACCCACCCTTCCCGACCGCTTGGGTGCGTCCCACAGTTTGGGAACCACTGGTTTATTTCATTTCATTCCTCTATTTCTCAATTCTCTACTCTTACACTCACCTTCATCTTCATTCTCAACCTATTTTTTTTCTCTCCTTTCCTCTTACCCTTTCTTCCTCTCTTTCTCTCCACGTCTTTCTCACAGCCTTGGCCCCCTTTCCTCTGTGAATTTGTAGTTGACTAAGGACAATTGGTTTGACTTTTTGCCGGGGGATTGGTGCTTCACTGTGACCCTTGCATGCAGAGTGAGAGCAGTGACCCCAGAGTTCAAAGTTCAACCCAAGCTAAAGGAGTCTGTGAGAAGCACAGGAATAACACATGAATGTCACATCACACACTCATCAGACACTCCTCTCTGAGCGGGCTTACACAATACACACTGCTTTACTGTCCAAAATAAGCTATTTTTGTGTGTGTCTGTGTTTGAATGTTACAGTATGTTGTGTTTTTTGTTAGCAGACTTATAAGGGACTACACGAAAACCATTATACCACTTATCTCAGTTGACAATGAGGCTGTGCCAAATCTGTCATGCTTCCAGTACATATCCCCAGACTATGACCTTTTACAGGAGCAGATAGTCCTTCATTGTATTTATCTACAATAGTTTGCTCAACTGTCTTGTACTTCTAGCACAGTGACTAAAGGCCAAATAAGGACAGCCTTGGTGGGATGAGGCATGCTTAACTCCACCGCCACACACTCTCTGTGACTCGCTGTGGTGGTGTTTTTTAAAAGTCACGGCTGAAATCGCCCATGATACCTGTTTTGTGTACCTCTACTGTCAAGAGATCTTTCCAATCTTTCCAATCACACTAAGCCACCGCCGACCAATTAGAAATAGGGAAATCGATTATGGCAGGCATTCAAATCTGTCTACATCCTCAGAGAGAGAGAGAGAGAGAGAGAGAGAGAGAGAGAGAGAGAGAGAGAGAGAGAGAGAGAGTCTCTCTCTCATCCCATGCCACTCACTATCTTTCTCCCTCTCCCTTTTACCCTGTCTATGCCCTTCTCTCCCTGTCTCATTCTTTTCCCTTGCTCATTCACATAGAGATGCTTTTCATGCGTCATTTCGACTCAAGCACTCACGCACTCACACACAACCTCCTCAAAGAGGCTTTTCAGAAGACAAGTGGATGGGGTGTATTCTTTTTTTAAATTCAGATAGTTATAACATACTAACTTCTAATGAAGGACAACCATGCTCTAGAAAAAGTTCAGGTTTGGGTACGACCAGGAGTTATTTTGTTTGGTGAGTGACATGGTACGGCCCATTGTGCAATGCTGTCTCTGTGCCCTACGTTGTCGTTTGCAAACTGAGACAACATTCTTTCCCTGGGACAGGAGTTGCTTGAGTTTTTGGTCACAAACTCAAAGTTTTTGTAATCAGTAAACAGTCTTGAAATTCTACGGACATATCTATTGACTTACTACGTTCTTGAGTGATTTGACCTGTCCTCTTTGATACACTGTAGTGTATTCAATTTTCACAGCTGTTGTGTCGAAGGACTGATGCTGAGTTTCAAAGTATTTTCTAAACCCTAGCCTGCCCCCCCCTCCCTCCCTCATACTCTCTCTCTCCTTCTTTATCTCTCCCTCGTTCTGTAACTGTAGATGGAGTTATTAGTCAGACAGCAGGGATGACTGAACAGGTGTTTTCCAAATGGGCTTTGAGTCGCCGCTTCTTAGCTCAGCGGGGGTGGGGATGTGTGCTTAGCCTCTGCGTGCCCCCTTCGGCTGAGCCATTTGGCAGTGTGGGGGGGGGGGGGGGACAGAGGTGTGAAGAACCGTAGTGTCTTTACTGGCTGCTGGTTGCCATTACTCACTGATGCACGGCACCGGGGTCTGCCGGTCAGGAGACAGAGTGCCGACACATTTAGAGCCGCAGAAATTTCCCCCCGTTTCTCCATACTTTGCACTTCCAACCTCCACCCTCCTTCCTCCTCTCCCCAGGCACCCGCCATGACATGTCTTTTAGCTGCTAGCCCCGGTGTGATTTGGCCCTATATATTCCCATTGAGAAAGAGCAGACTTGTCTGAGTGCCTCTAGATGGTGCTTTATGACACAGTGGTAATTGCAGCCTACTAAATCAAGGCAGTTAGTGTTGGACGCAGTCATGGCGACGTGAATGCAGAGAAGCTTCAGGTCCTAAATGTTATTGTAACTGTGCCAGCCTGGATTGAAATAAAGCCTTTTAGGATAGGTGAATAGAGTACAGCCACATGAATGAATGAAAGATGCAGTAGTCTAACCAAGTTAGCTCCACGCCAAACAATTATCTTCTAGTATTCACTTATGAAATGTCAATAGAGGGAAAATGTATTTTGCTCATAAAATTCAAATGCTATATCTCCTTATTTTTTTAACCCTTTCGTTCTTTCTCTCTCCCTCAGCTGTCCAGAGAGGCCGCATGTCCAACTCCCAGTCTAGCCCGGGTCAGTACCTGACCAATGGCAGCGACCCTTACAACGGGCAGCCCTACTTATCAGGATTCATCTCTTTGCTGCTTCGCGCCGAGCCCTATCCCACGTCCCGCTACGGGTCCCAGTGCATGCAGGGAAACAACCTGATGGGCATCGAGAACATCTGCGAGCTGGCAGCACGGCTGCTCTTCAGCGCTGTGGAGTGGGCCAAGAACATCCCCTTCTTCCCTGATCTGCAGCTCATGGACCAGGTGAGGATGACCACCCTGATTCCTGACTAGAAACTATGCCTGACTAGATATTTTTTTTATGCCTGACTAGAAAATAGAAATGATGAATGCTTAGAGATGTGGTCACTTTATTTGGGTAGTCCCTTATGGATGAGCTGTAGATGCTCAACACAGATATTGCCCAGAACAAATATGTCTATGTCTGCAACTGGTATATAAAGGTTCAATTGTGGGGCCAGCAGCCTTTAAGTTTGAGTATATCACTAACACTTACACAATCATCTGCATAAGGAAGATAAAAACGATTATCCTTGTTTCCCAGAACAACCAATTCTACCATCATTCCTCCCATGCCCTAGGTGGCGCTCCTGCGCATGTCATGGAGTGAGCTGTTTGTGCTGAACGCAGCCCAGTGCTCCATGCCGCTGCACGTGGCGCCCCTGCTGGCGGCGGCCGGCCTGCACGCATCGCCCATGTCTGCGGAGCGCGTGGTGGCATTCATGGACCACATCCGGGTGTTCCAGGAGCAGGTGGAGAAACTGAAGGTTCTGCAGGTGGACACGGCTGAGTACTCCTGCCTCAAATCCATTGTGCTCTTCACCTCCGGTGAGTGGCGTTGACTTTAGTGGTTTCTGATTCTATATGTCTTTGTTTATGTCTATCTGTAGGATAGTCTGTGTTGTATTTTGTGCAGAACTACACATTTAGGTAATAGTGGTCACTCCAGATAAGTTAGCAGACGTATAGTCTGTATTACAGCATGTGGTTAACAACCAAGTGGGTAACAATGTCTTTGTAAACAATGTATCAATAATGTATGGATACCATATAAATATTATCATGGATGGACTACTTATATGAGCTAAAGAAGCGTAAATATTGGTGAAATAGCAATATAAAAACAATAGTTTGCTTATTGATTTGATACACCACTTTTGCCACTGTATGAGGCACAGTAGATAATTATGGTTATTCTACGCCACCCAGAATGCTGTCAAATCTGGGATTGGGATGTGTTGAGGATTCATTGTTTATGATCCAGGGGGTATGAGTGTGAGAGAACCCAACTCTGAGGTCTTGCACCTTTGTTTTTGTTTCCTGTCGATCGCCCTTTTCCTCATCTCCATCACACAGCTTGTCAGAATCACTTTGCATGTACCTAGTTCTGGCTCGCACTCTTCCATTTGGATGGCTGAAGAACCCCTTCACGCTTCCATCTATTATTGAAACTAGTCAGGCAGCCCCTCCCCTCCTCTCCAAACCCCAGCCCTCTCACCCCTGCCCCCACCACCGTGCTTGAATTATTCATGGTGGGTTGCAGCGACAAGGGGGATTCGCCACAGCTCAGGCCCTGACCTACACATCGCCTGTAGCCCTGAGCATCCATGTGATCCGTCCCACAACTCCAGCCAACACACACGCATACACACACACATGCACGTACACACAATGAGATAGACAGACCATTCGTAGACCAGGCCCCCCATCGAGACCTGCCTGCATGAGCTAACAAGGACAGACAAAATCTCAATACCTCCTCTCACCTCCGCCCTCAGACATTCCACCCTATATCCCAGAGTGTGGCTGTGTGTGCCCAGGGAGCCAGACAAAGGGAGGAGGTGCCTGTAAAGGACGCCTGCGGAGGTGTCATGGTAGCACGCGAGGACTCAGTCACACAGACAGAACTAGCTTTCTCAGCCACTGATGCCTCACACAGACCCTAAAATGGTGGATAGCTAAAAAACGACACGCCTGCCCTCAAAGTGGGAAATGTGGCAGAATTTGCAGTTATACCCCATCAGGGGGGCCCTCTGCGACAAAAATATGAGGCACATTAATCTTTTGTTATGTGGAACTGAAGCTCAGCAGGACCAAGTTTGCGCAGGGGGGCGATTAAAGGGTACTGTGACAAAGGGACTAGCATGCTGGGTGGCGGGTAAAAAGAAATCCTGGCCCAGTGCTTCTGCTGCACACTTGAGTAAAGCACTTGGGAGAAAATTACCCTCGCTGTTCGATGCAGCCTTTAAACAAGGTTCATACTGGGGACAGAAACACTGGCACAGTAGTACTGAACGTGCAGTACAGTACCGTGCAGTACCATGCAGTACACTAAATGGGACTTTGTTTTGAGTTCACCCATCTCTGACCCCATAACCACGGAGCTCGAAGGATGTGAAAAGTATCACACACAGTCGACACACTCTCTGTGTGGTGTGAGACTCACACCATGGACTGGTGCTAGGGGGAGGTGTGAGACTCACACCAGGGACTGGTGCTAGGGGAGGTGTGAGACTCACACCAGGGACCGGTGCTAGGGGAGGTGTGAGACTCACACCAGGGACCAGTGCTAGGGGAGGTGTGAGACTCACACCAGGGACCGGTGCTAGGGGAGGTGTGAGACTCACACCAGGGACCGGTGCTAGGGGAGGTGTGAGACTCACACCAGGGACCGGTGCTAGGGGATGGTGTGAGACTCACACCAGGGACCGGTGCTAGGGGAGGTGTGAGACTCACACCAGAGACTGGTGCTAGGGGCGGTGTGAGACTCACACCAGGGACTGGTGCTAGGGGAGGTGTGAGAGCAGGGAAAAAACCTCGACCCACAACTGAAGGCAAAGGGAATTGTATTCCCCTACATAGAATGACATATTTACTTGGGGATACTGACATTTCAGCTCTATTGTATGAACATAGCTGGACACAATTTCACATTGCATGTCAGTGTGAGGTCAACTCATCAGAACCATAATGAACCAGAAACTCACCAACGCCTAACCTTCCTATCCCTTTCTCAGATGCCATGGGCCTGTCGGATGTGGCCCACGTGGAGAGCATCCAGGAGAAGTCCCAGTGTGCCCTGGAGGAGTATGTGAGGAACCAGTACCCCAGCCAGCCCAACCGCTTCGGCCGCCTGCTCCTGCGGCTGCCCTCCCTCCGCATCGTCTCTTCGCCCGTCATCGAGCAGCTCTTCTTCGTGCGCCTGGTGGGCAAGACGCCCATCGAGACGCTGCTGCGCGACATGCTCCTCTCCGGCTCCAGCTACAACTGGCCCTACATGCCCGTGCAGCGCGACCGCCCCATCTCCCTCCACTACAATGAAAACGGGCCCTGAGGAGGACAAGTCGTCACCTATTCAGCTCTTCATCCATCCTTCATCGACCATCCCTCAATCCCTCCCTCCATTTATCTCCTCCCTCCATCCCCTGGAAGACCACCACCGTTCTGCCAAAAAGCAGACTGACCACCTGACTATCTCACACATCCCTCCCCCATTCAACAATCCAGCCATTCACACGCCTCTTCTCCAGGGGACCACTGCCAGTAGAGATGGCCATGGCCCCTCCTACTTCGCCAACGCCATGTTTGAGAGGTGACACTAGACGGGCCAGCTGGCAGAAGGGTTTTTGCGCCGTTCTCCTGCAGCTCTGTCAGACTCACGCCGTTAAAGACGACTTTGTCAGTCTCGGACTCAACGCGGTGGCGGCTACTGGCGACGCAGTCACTCTATTGGCGGCACTGTGCTTGCATCTAAAGGAGACGTGTCCAAGAATCTCCACTGTATGGCGATTTAGAGCAAGGCCTTTGACGATAGAACTGCTTGACCGAGAGAGCCAGGCCAAAGGTTCTTCATCAACCAATTATTTTTTAATTAACCAGAAGCCATTAAAAAACAAATGCCAAATTTCCTTGGAATTTTCAGAAGACATTTATTGTGTGTGTGTATTAGCACTGTTTATAATGAGAGAAATTCATGATTGTGTCCATATGTACGTCATTGACCAATAGACATCCACGTTAAGGGGTATGTTGGGACTAGCTCAGGTTCAGGTTGGGGAGACAGGACAGACAGGACACTATCACTAGGAAACAGAGAATCACGCCTCACCCAGGGCAAAACACCTATCAACAGCCTGTACCAAAGTGGAACATGGATATGAATTGTTTGGATTATCTTTGTGGTAGTAGTGACAAAAATACCTTTTGCTTTGTCTATAATTTGACCTTTTACTTGTATTTAGATGTCAGAGGGTGTGGGAAGTTGCAAAAAAATATATATACAAAAATAGGCACTTGCAATGTGAAACTATCCAGAACCCACACTTGACCCACTCCCATCATAAACACAGCACTGGTAGATTCTTCCTCAGCCGCCATTCTGAGGTCAAAACTACAGGGCCACTAACTGGTAATGGTCAGTGTACTTCCGCCATTGTTTCAAAGCGGAATATCATACAAGTATCCCTTCATAACATCTACATAATGGTGTCATAGGAATGACATAACACATGCCAGTTAATGCCAGTTAGTTTCATGTCACAATCACATTTTGTGTTTTTGTGAAAAATGAAAATGGTTATGGAGCCTGAACCAATAAGCATTTGAAAACTATAGTTGTACTTGCCTTAGAACAAGATTTTGTCACTGAGTATTTATTTTATGACTGTGCCATAATCTGAAGTTACCTGTTATGACAGGCAATATGTACTCCATATGAGGCCACCTCAATTCAATTGTCATTCAAGCAGCATACTAGGAAATTGTATTACTAACCTCCAAACCTCAATTAAAGTTACAATGGTCATTACTGTGATTTAGCATAGATATTATTGTGTTTTTGTTACCATCAATTAATGACCGGCTGTAAGGCAACATTGATTGTTGGACGACCAGTCTCTGTTTTTTAATGTGGCACTGGGGTATCAGCAACAGTTATTGGGATTTGAAAGCCATTTGGACCTTGGAGAGCAGGACTGTCTGTTGATAAATTTGTTCACAGAATATTTCTATAAGAGTATGTTTTTGTTCTCTATTTTTGTTTGGAAAAATGGATCCATTCATTGAAATAAAAATATGTTGTTCACAGTTATTTCCTCCGTCTTGTGTTGCTATGATCCCTGTGCGAACAAGCTAACATCCTACTCTATGAACGTATTGCCTAATGCTGTTAAAACATGATGTCATAATCAGTCATAACAATGACTAACATTTTAGATGTTTAACTATACTATCAAAAGTTTATTCACTTCAAACACCATGACATATTCTGTTATTATGACTACAACATAATACAACTAAATTATTTTACCAAAGAACAGGCTGAAATCAGGTGATACACCAAGTCGATATGAATTCAAGTGGCCATTTTATACAGATGGCTCAAGTCATATGGGTAATTCCATGTAGTGCAGTCCATTGGCCATGAGTAGTTGTCGCTCAGTGTGGACAGTGTGTTTATCTCAAGCTGTTTGGATATGATGGGGTACAGAGGCATGAAACAAATCAATACTCTAAACCAATCAGTGGGAAACAAAGTGGGGGACTCCCCAACTCTCACGGCATGGTGCAGCCCAAATGTTGATACTCCCCTGCTGTTAGTGTGAGAGATAGAGTGTAAACAAACACTCTGACCTCTCACTTAATGATGCATGTGTGTGTTTGAGTCAGGGAGAAAAATAGAGAGAAAAAGAGAGAGAGAAAAAATCAAGAGAAAGTGCACACATGGTCTTCAACCCTTCAGTTCAAGGTGTGTGTGTGTGTGTGTGTGTATAAGAGAGAGAGAGAGTGGCTTGGTGGGTGGGTACTGTATGTGTAAACAACATCTGTGGTCCTTCACTCTGAGTGGCAGCTCTGTGTCAGCCTGATAAAGGTAAGAGAGAAGAGCTCACAGGTCCTCCGCCTCCCTAAAGACATGCTTTATATTCAGTCATTCTCCCCCCGCCCCCCGCCCCCCTCCTCCCATCACACACCACTACCCCACACTGTAACCTTGTGCCCTTTACACCCCACCTCCCACCCACCAACTGCCTTACAGCCTTCTCCCTCCCCTGTCCCCTACCCTTCATTGCCTTGTTCTGTTCCCCTCCCCACTCAACCTATCCCAGAATGGTGCGTGTGGTGAGAAGGAGAATGACTTATGCCTTCATTTCAGAGCTGTCACTCCTGGCCAAACACCATGACCCCTCAACCCCCATTTTGAAGGCACACTTTTTTCCCCTCCCTTGGTATGAATATAAAAAACACATGTGGCCCAAAGGTGCATGTGTGTGAGTAACTGTGTGTGTGTGTGTGTGTGTGTGTGTGTGTGTGTGTGTGTGTGTGTGTGTGTGTGTGTGTGTGTGTGTGTGTGTGTGTGTGTGTGTGTGTGTGCGCGCACTACTGGGGGTAAGGGTAAATAAAACCCTGACATGGCTGCTTTGAATGGCTTGAGAATAATTACTCTTGCCTTCCGTTTTGCACACCTGCCTTTTTACGGCGAACATTTCCACCTACACATACCATCAGAACATGACTACATAGACATATGAATCTGTAGGTGGAGTCAAACATCAAATTCAAGGTTGTATAGTAATTCCTCATGTGTGAACATAGAAGTATTTAATTGAATAAACCAATATTGGAACAGCATTGCAAAAGACCTGCATGCATGTAAGCAATCTGGAGGTTAGGTCTCACCAATCAATGCTCAAGTCAGAGGTTGGGATGATGAATACAATAACCCTGCCGATACGTCACCCGTAGCCTGACAGTACTGTACCAGGTCTAATCACCCGCTAAAACACGCAGGTGCACACAGGCACCAGTCACATGCATTTATCCCAGATACCTCCTCAATCTGTTATAACAAACACTTCACATTTTGCAAATGGTTCCACAGATGAGCAATGCGTATGAGGAAAATCTGTAAAACAGGGCTGGGGGGTGGGAGTGTATTCTGATTCAGCCTGTGTAATTTATATTTCGGAGAGGGGGATGGTAGAGGGAGATGGGGGGTTGTGCTTGATAAACAGGCCAGAGGTTTTTAAACGTGAACGTCAGTCATACAAGGACGGCCAAGCTGTCTGTCTCCGGGGGATACGGCAGCCCAGGCCGCCATCGGAGGAGATCGATAGGCGAGACGTCAGATTGAATTGAGGTCACTCTTTGTCCCCTAAGAGGTCCCACTTACTGGCTTGCACGCAAAAGCTAGATGGGCGGAAGGGAGGGAGGTAGGGATGGAGGGAGGGAGGGAGATGGAGAGAGGAGGATTTTAGCTGGACAGCTGTATTGGCGACCCATGTCAGACATATATGGTTTTTGTCAGTAACATGTTCATTGGGAGTCTGAGCCAAGACATGGTTTTCATTGTTGAAACGTTTTGTTCTATATATGGTCCATGCAAATTCAAATGTTTAATATACACTATTAGTGGATTTGGCTATTTCAGTCACACCTATTGCTGACAGGTGTATAAAATCGAGCACACAGTCATGCAATCTCCATAGACAAACATTGGCAGTAGAATGGCCTTCATGTAGAGCTCAGTGACTTTCAAAGTGGCACCGTCATAGGATGCAAACTTTCCAACAAGTCAGTTCGTCAAATTTCTGCCCTACTAGAGCTGCCCCAGTCAACTTTAAGTGTCGTTATTGTGAAGTGGAAATGTCTAGGAGCAACAACGGCTCAGCCATGAAGTGGTAGGCCACACAAGCTCAGAGAACGGGACCGCCGAGTGCTGAAGCGCATATCATGTAAGAAAATTCTGTCCTCAGTTGCAACACTCACTACCGGGTTCCAAACTGCCACTGGAAGCAATGTCATCACAAGAACTGTTCGTCGGGAGCTTCATGAAATGGGGTTCCATGGCCAAAAAGCTGCACAGAAGCCTACGATCACCATGCGCAATGCCAAGCGTCAGCTGGAGTGGTGTAAAGCTATCCACCATTGGATTCTGGAGCAGTGGAAACGCGTTCTCTGGAGTGATGAATTACACTTCACTATCTGGCAGTCCGACGAACGAATCTGTGATTGGCGGATGCCAGGAGAACGCTACCTGCCTGAATGCATAGTGCCAACTGTAAAGTTTGGTGGAGGAATAATGGTCTGGGGCTGTTTTTCATGGTTCGGGTTAGGCTCCTTAGTTCCAGTGAAGGGAAATCTTAATGCTACAGCATACCATGATATTCTAGACGATTCTATGCTTCCAACTTTGTGGCAACAATTTGGGGAAGGCCCTTTCCTGTTTCAGCATGACAATGCCCTCATGCACAAAGCGAGGTCCATACAGAAACGTTTTTTCGAGAACCTTTGGGATGAATTGGAACGCCGACTGCAAGCCAGGCCTAATCGCCCAACATCAGTGCCCAACCTCACAAATGCTCTTGTGGCTGAATGGAAGAAAGTCCCCGCAGCAATGTTCCAACATCTAGTGGAAAGCCTTCCCAGAAGAGGGGGGACCAACTCCCTATTAATGCCCATGATTTTGGAATGAGATGTTTGATGAGCAGGTGTACAGTACTTTTGGACATGTACTGTATGATAAGCAATTTGTGTTGCCTAGTTAGAAATGTTTGTCCATGATGGAAATAGACGGATTCATAAAGTGCTAGTAGGGACATAAGATTCAGAAGGAGACCCCCAAAATCATGACCAATAATGTCTCTGTCACTAAATTTAACAGTCAAGAAGATGACCAATGCTTCTGGATTCCTTATTAAGTCTTGATAGAATGATTGTATGTCAGGCAGCGATGTCAAGGTCATTCATATCCATTTTATTTCTACTGGGTTTTCTACAAAGTCAATTTATCACAGAATGCATGACAAAATATCCAGGCCTGGAACGCTTCATAAGTAAGCCCACTTGACACTTGATATGTAAAACAATGCATCTTCGAAACTAATAATGAAAGTGAAATGGGAGTCAGTGTGTGTGGCTAAACAGTGGACTGTTTGTGAAGATGTCCCAAAAGCAATACCCCGTATTCCAGAATCAACAAACCCATTTGGCATTCCCAGATCCCTTGAAATGGAAAGCTCATAACAATCATCCCGGCCATGCAGCATCAGAAGGGAATTGGATCTGCGTCAAGGCAACCCTCTCTCCTCAGATCTCATCAAGGGTGCACAGAAGTCACCCCTCTCCCACGGAAATTGCTACGAACTGCATCATCGAGGTACGGATCCAAAATGGCATTGCCCCTCGCGAGGAGTGCGCCTCCACTGTTCTTCTTATAAATCCTTAAAGAGAGCCCAACTCCAATATCTGGCAACAGCATCAATATTAATGTGGGAGAAAGTTCTTCCAAAGCCGGTTTAGCCACAGAACATTAATATTGATGGTGTTGTGCAGCATCCCCGCTGCTCAGTTAGAACTCTAAAATGGTAATGGCAACAGGGCTGGGGTTATAGGCCAATCTCACTGCTGAATATGGACATGGAGATTGAGGTAGAAAGGGACAAAGGTACATGCCAATCACCAGGTCTTCTCCGACATCTTCACCCTCACAATACGTTTCTGTCGAGGGTTGTCTAGTCACTGTGTTTCTTGTGGACCCCAGGAAGAGTAGCTGCTGCTTCTGCAAAAAGCTCATTTGGATCCAAATAAACAAATACATTTCAATTATTTTCATTTGACCATTCTATCATAAGGAGAAGGACTATTGTTCTTACGTTTTTTTTTTCAGTATTGCCATGCAAAAGTTGTATTTTCCATATCTGATTGAGATATCTGAAAAGGTATTACCCTATTGCTGTTCATTGCAGAGAAAGGTCACGTGTGAGTTTCAAAACTGGGCCATTGTGAAAAGTGTTATGAGTTCATTGATAAATTACTACCACATCAAACGTTCTGAGTGAGTGTCTTCATTTTACTCAATGGTACTCTGATCTCAGTCATGCAGATTTTCGCTGCCAACATTATGCCTGACACACTGACATTATGTTGTTCATTTGCATAGGTTTTCTAGTGTGTTCTCCTGCGACGAGCCACGTACTCCTGGCATTTCATTACCATTTCCAATGGCCTAAATGATATCATGGCTGTGCCATTGCAGTCTCTTCTGTTGGAGCACAGATATGATTACACTGGGGCTGTTTCTGGGTCAGTAAGTTAAATATTTCAGATGGTTTATTTTTAGCCCGTCTGTTTCCACTTTCTGTACATTCCCCTCAGGTGTGTTCACCAGTGCATCTCTCTCTCTCTTGTTCCCTCTCTATCTCTATCATTCCCTCTCTCTTTCCATTACTCTCTCCCTCTCTCGGTCTCCCTCCCCCTCTTTCTTGTTCCAATCTCTTTTTCAGTGTTTATTTTTGTTGCTCCCTCCATCTTTCCCTCTCTCTTTCCCTCTGTTTCTCTCTCATTCACTGCCATGTCTGCAGGCTCCATTTGACCCACTAAGTCATCTTCACATGGCCCAGAGGCATATCATGTGAAATTGTTAGATTACTGTTTAGATATTACTGCATGGTCGGAACTAGAAGCACAAACATTTCGCTACACTCGTATTAACATCTGCTAACCATGTGTATGTGGCCAATAAAATTGTATTTTATTTGATTTTATCAATCACGCATTGTGTGCAGAAGGGTCCCTCTGTAATTGGTTGTGAACTGAGCGTAAACATCCAACCACAGAAGAGCCACAGAGGTTGTGACATTGAAGCCTTGGCTGCTGGGGTCAATGCGAACCATCATCCACTATGCCCCTATCAGATCAATTTCAGGATTGGTCTTTGGAGTGAATAATGTCAGTCAGTCATATAGTCCGTTTCGGTTCACAGATCAACATGTTTTTTTTATGTTTGGAGAGAACACTTTACACCATATAGATTTTGTAACCCCTCTTTGTGGAAAGGAAACATTCCATTCTATTGCACAGTAGACTAATTATGGTCCTCTGGTTCCAGTGCCCTCAAACCAGTGGCCATAGATCAGGAATGTTAGATCGCATGCATGTTGCATTGAGCGCACAGGATGCAGGGAGGGCAGGGTAATTGTTGCGGAGATGAGCGGCCATTGGACTGAAAACATGGTGCAAGTTTTCCAAGAAACATAAATAATTACAATGGGCCCAGGAGTAAATGTCCCATGATGTATTTTGACCCATGCCACATATGTGGGCTCAATGGAGAGCTCTGTTGTTTTTGACCTCAGATGGTCTGTGCATTGCAACCCATACATGAATCTTCTTTGTTTCCATGTAACCCTATAGAATGTATTACTGAAGGGGAGAACAGATTTGAAATAGTTTAAAATCTGTTATTTAACATTTGATGTCCTTATGTTATCTGAAATTGAATAAAGACAATGCACTGTCATTTAAATACAGGTTATAGAGAGAGACGCTAGATCAGGACAGGTAGTAAAAATAGCATAGCCATTTCCAGCATTGTGACTTGTCATACTTCATATGAAATATCAGGTGATATAAGGGCAGGGTGAGGGCCAAATCGCCAGCGAGCATGTAGCCTAGCTGTTCCAGCCGAAGCCACAGTGTTCCATTGTGTCTCTGCCAAGCTCTAACAGAGGCCCCATCCAACTTCTCACCTGCAGCATTGTCCACTGGGCAGCTCACTGTAGAGTAATTGGGAACAGGGATTCCAGGACGAGCTTTCTTTTTGTTCCTGTTGTGGGAATCACTGACCCGGATGTGTGAGGTCACCGCCGTGGTAATTGGTGCTGGGTGATGCAGCTGTATGTTCCTGAGTACTTCATCGAGTGTGATTAAAGAGTGAGACTTTTGGGCGCGCGCGTGTGTGTGTATGTCTGTTGGTGTGCATGTGTGTTGGTGAAATTAGTCTTTTATGAGTGTATGAATTCTCCACAGGGGTCAGAATGAAAGCAATTCCATCAATGCTGTAAATGATGTGTTATTTGGCTTGGACACTGAACACACACACACACACATAAACTCAAAGTGAGAAAGTTAGAAAGTGAGTGTGAGAGTCAGCCTTGAATAACCAGTATGGACACTGTTCCGGTATTTGTGAGGAACGATAACAAAGCAACCACCACCGTTTTATCAAAGAGAATTGTGTATGTGCATCAGTAACCTACCAGTTGCCTGGAGGTGAAACCCCATCCTAGGTCATGACTCATGACTGGGATGTTGACAGCGGTTCCCTCTCCACCACCTGTCAGCCTCCCCTGCACTGTGTCTGTGTGGCCAACGCCCAGCCAGGTCTCCATGGCAGCTGTCGATAGGCACGTTACCCGGAGATACCAACACCTGTCATTACCCCAGGGACAGCCTGACTCCCAGTTGTTGTTTTTATAAAGTCCAGAAAATTGCAGCGTTACCATGAAAGCCCAAATGTCTGCTGGTTGATATTTATTCCTTTGTATTTCATTAATGGTGGGAGTCATTGGTTCAAGAGGTCCCATTCAGTATTGAAACAATGAGGACAAAAACTTACAGACACTGCAGGTCAATAGACTGTAACTCTTGTCTTGGTTTTAGAATTTAATTTAGGATTAGATGTGGACGTTCTGATATGCAATCATACTGTAGATTTTTTATATCACATCCATAGAATTTTAATTATACACTCACAAACACGCTTCGCAACATGATAGACGTCATGAGCCAATTTTCAAATCTCCTCAGTACTCAATAAAGACCTCAGTGTCCCTGAACGGAGGACAGAACAACACAGCAGGGGCCCCCCACCAGCCCCTCCAGGGGCCACACAGTCACTTTTTCACTCACAGTGTGTGATATCACAAGTGAAACTAAAGTGTTCTATGAGGACTCTCAATGTGATGCCTGCTGGCCTGGATAACAGCAAGGGTAAGACAAGCTTCCGTGATCTATGTCTGACATAACTTACTGACCTGAGATGGCACTCATATCTACAGTTAGGAAACAACAGAGGATCAATTGGAAATCCTCTTACCTCATGTCACTCCTAAAAATCACTTGTGTGTGTTTTGTCTTTCAAACCGTTTATCATTTACACAGACCTATGTCTTTATCATCGTGACAGATACATGTTCTGCAAAGAGGTTCAAGATAATTTTATTATATGAAATAAAGAGATCACACTTTAAATTGAATAAGCTCTACACCAGATACAGCCAGTGGAATGACCTATTAAGTAGTTACCCTGTAATAGGTTATCCAATTATGCAGTGCCTCATCCATTACACATGTAGTGTAAGGAGGTTGACACAACACTACAGTTTAATTGGGATCCACTTAAGTTACTAAAAAAGGTTAGAAGAAAAAATACAGAACATAACACCAATAAAAGAGGAAATTATTGCGTGATGATTGTCCCTGCGGTAACCCCATTTGTACAAGTACACCAAGCTTCTGTTATTTTCCTTCCCACATCCATCCTCTGGGATATGAATAAATTATCAGAGGAAACGTAGGAAATTTATTTATTTAATCCACCCATTAAATTAAATACTCAGCTATTCTCAAACAATGGGATATTGTAAATTCTACAAGAAGCTTGACTGTGTCCAAGCCAGAGTCAATTCCATATGTGGACAATAGTGCTTACCTTTACAGAGCAAATGCTAATTCACAAAAATCAATTTACGCTAGTATTTAGGATTTTTTGGGGGCAATGAATAATATATGTTGAGAAATATGTAATTAATACCATACACATATCACATATTATGACATAAATGGTTGCATAATATATTGTTGTGTATTTCAGGATAGACAATCTTTGTAGACAAATTGGATTTGGAATATTGTATATCTGCTACAAGCATCTGTGACAATAACTCAACGCACTGTATATACCAAGCAAACTGTAATCCTATGAGTCTGTGGCCTTGTCAAAACATTCAACAACAGACCGAATTTCCACCACAGTGCATCCTGGTCGCCATAATGTGATTGAATCAAAATAAACAAAAGGAAAAGTCACATTTGGGGTGAAGGGGCGGGCTACGCGACGGGGGGTCCAGTACGTGGAACTCTTGTGCTTTTGTGTCTGACATGTTGACAGCGCACTGCCAGACCAGACGAGGGGGGTTGGGGGGGTTTGTGATCCGAAATCCTCCTGTTACCGTTCATCCTCACCCCGAAGCTCCCTCTTGCACAACTTCGTACAGTGGGGATTTCCATTGGGATCTCATGGTAACACCAAATACCCCTCAGAAAAGTCAGATAACATGAAAAACAGCACCCCTTCTGCAACCCTTACCGTTTTCCCCTACATCTCTCTCGGTCTCCATCTCTCTCTTTCCCCTCCCCTGACATTTGGAGATGAATACCAAACCGGGACAGGGTTGGTATGCTCTGTGCTGACCTGTCCATGACCCCGCGGTGCATTCTGCCATGTCCCCATGGGCGTGTCACAGTGGGATGGTTAAAGGGCTAGCTGCCGCGGATGTGTCTGGTAAAGTGTTAGCTGTTGTTAGCGTGCGCTTGTGTATGTGCGTGTGTGTGACACACAAACGCTGTGCGTGATGCTTTTGCATTTCTGCTTGTACACGCACACCTCTGCGGACCAGAGAGCATGTGTCTGTGAAAATGGCACGCAGGGTCGACATGTGTGTCAGGGATCGAAAGTGTGCATGTGAGTGTGTCATTATTACGTTGCTGTGTGTGTGTGTGTGTGTGTGTGTGTGTGTGTGTGTGTGTGTGCGCGTGCATGAATGGGGATGTGTCTGTGCGTATGTTTGTACACCCAGTACCGGATGAATGAGGTTTATGTGTGTATGACGTACCAATGTATGTGTGTCCCAGCGGTGGCTGCCCTCGCTTGTAGCTCCCAGGGAGATCTGTGACGGACGCTCCTCAAGTTGAGGGTTCATCCTCAGTTCAGTGATAGGTTCAACTGGCGGTCAGCAAGCCGCTACCAGGGCACTCTCTTGCTTGCTCGCCCCCCCCTCTCTGTTTTTCTCATTCTCCCTCTCCTTTCTCTGTCTCTTTTTTGACTGTGTTAAGCAATCAGCCAGCACTCTCTCCAAAGGAGTGTATTAAAAACGAGTGTTATTTTTACTGCCGTAGCCAACACAACGGCCATATTGTTCCCTCTATGCATGCTCGATCGAGGGAGATATACGCTGTATGTGTTTGGCTAAGTGTTTAAGTGCATGCTTGTCTGTGTGTACATGTTTTTGCCTGTTTACCGTTTTACTATACCCAAAGTAAAGTGGTTGTGGTTGAGATTTCATCCAATTTAACAAAATGTGTGTTACGGTACGTTGTGGTCCGCCATATGAAAGTATTTATTTCACGAGGGAGATTGTGATGAGGTTGTACAGTACGTGTGTTTGACCTGACATGCTGTGATCTGGCTAAATCCATATGTCGGCAAACATGGTCGCAAAATTTAATCAGAAACCCTTCCTCTTTCACTGTGTGTAAAATGTGTGACCTATTTTGGGAGCTGATAAAAAAAGGCGATGTGTTGATAAGGTTAACCATGTGTTGATCTGTGGGCAGTTCCAGAGAGTTCAGGACCACTGTGACACAACAACCCAGTGAAAAACAAGCCCAAAGCCCATGTAGGCTAAACCAGACCACTATAGTACAGTGTGACCTCTACAGTCAGTGGCTGAGAATATGCCAGTCGTTGCCATTACGCATGCCGATGTGCTCACATTATTGTCATTCCCTTGTCGCATTGCTCATTGTGGTCAAAGATCATTGTTTCATATACATGGCTATTTGTATTTGAACTGAAGTTTGAAGATATTTTGCTATGACTGCAAGTGCATAAAATACATGGTGCTAGTAGCATACACAGTTATTTTGTCTTAGCTTAAGTATAGCTTAAATTGATCAGGAGAATAATACAAGGTGTAACACCAATACAGTAACACAGCCCATAATGATACATTAACAAGCAGTAGCAGCACTAGAACTAGCACACTGTAACGATGTATTGCTAGCTTGGTAGTTGTAGTGTTTGACAGTTGCAGTCCATATTAATATATTTGTATCATTCTAGTCTTGAATACATTTGTATCACATTTGTACATTGTAGCAACAACACCAGTAGCAGCATTAAAACTAGCAAGCTAGCAGGATTAGCTGCTAATGCTAGCTCGTCAGTTGTAGACTTTGATCTCCCTCCCTCTGGTCTGCTATGATGTAGCACAGCCTGTTAAACCAGCCCATTGGCCAGGTTCCAACAGGAGTAGTGCCAGATTGGAGGGGTGAACGGCAGAACAAGAGAATGACTAGTTAATTCAGCCATAACGGGTCCCAAGCATCATAGCAAAGCAAACTGGCTTTGTTAGAACAATGTTGGACTGACAATAGATAATATATTTGTTTAGTAGAGCATAGCCCTATGACTACAAGACAGTTCCTAGTTGATATGCAACACAGAAGACAAGCAGGCGGCTCAGCAGAGGTGTCTGAAGTGATGAAACCGCCCTATCTGAATACCAGGTTTGCTAGCGCTGCTGTTTAGTCCACCGCAATATTGTATTGCTGAGTCTCATTTTGCATGAGAAATCGAAGCTGCCTGTTCTTTATGGAAGCCACCCGACCTTTGTCAAACCAGCGAATTAGCTAGAAGCGAATCAGCTGCGCTGGCCCTTTTTCCTGACTGTTCTATTAACTGAGTGAAGCAAGGCGTGGGTCACACATAAGTAACCTTATCTTGTAATTGGGTTCAAGGTTAAGTGACCCTGGAGCAGGGAGGTCCGGGGTTAAGGTCGCCGTGTCAGGCAGAAGGGGCTGCATTTAATCACAAATGGGAGAAGAAATCAAGGTCCAGCTTAAGTTGTGGGGGGGGGTGGGGTCGAAGGGCCGGTTGCCAGGCGACTCATATTCAAGCCAAGGTCTTCAAAACTTTTAACCTTAGCTAAAATCGATATGGACAGCAATTCGGCTAATATTCATCTTGCAGATGGGAAAATTAGGCGGGAGTTGGGCCAGAGGAGCGCTGTTGGCATTGCAACAGCACTGTAAGGGCTCCACTAATTTAAATGTATGCAGAGGGAGAAAAAGAGTGAAAGAACGACAGAAAGATGAATGAATAATGGCTGTGACAGCTTTTCAGTGGAGTGGCTCCATGTCTCTCTCTATCTCCATCTATCAATCTCCCCTCCCTCCCTCCCTGCCTCCCTCCCTACCTCCCTCCACTACTCCTCTCTCTCTCTCCCCCCTCTTTCCTTCCCTCTCTCTCTCCCTTCATCCCTCTGTATCTCATAGCCAGTGGGAGATGGATGACCAGGAGTGGAAGGGTTCAGCTAGCGTGACCCATAGACCTGTCCATTGCCAAGGGCGAGGAAATAGACCAGATTAAAGAGCTTGTAAATAATGGCCCATAAACATCTGCCTCTTAGGACCTTCCATCCATCTCTGCCTCCATCTGCTACTACCGCTTTTGATTTCCTCATTGTGCTGCCTTCAAGAGCAAATGCAATCCCCAGTACAAAGTTATTAATATTCCAAGACAAACAAGCGTGTGCTTGACCCCCGGTCGACGGTCATGTACAGTTCAGAATTCAAACGTTCACAGACACCGCATCTGGTCCAAGGACAACAATGGAGCACATTTAGCTTGGATATGTCTACGGTTTATTGTGAACCTTCCATAACAGCCCTGTTTTGATAAGACACCAGTGACTGTTCTATCCTCCCTTTTCCAGGCTGCTCCCTGGCTCCCTCTCAGTAGTAACCTTCATTAGCCACCCCTCCTTAATTAGTGATTAGGCCTCATTAATGGTGAGCTGCTGACATCTGCTCGGGGTTCTGGCCATTTGCACTCCCCTCTCCTCCCACGGTGACGCAATACGGAGCAGCGTGAACCAACCAAACGACCCCTGGCACCAGCGCTGGCCACCTCATTTGTGGCGAAACTGCAGGTGGTGAATTAAGGTAAACAAAAGGGCAATCATGGTTAGACTGACACTGAGCAACGCTCGCCAACAAGTTGCATGTACAGTCATGTGCTGTATTGGCCTTGGTTTAGTTTAAGATTGCAGAATGATTGATGTTTCTTGATCAATGCTTAGAAATATTGTTTTATTTAATCTTTCTTTAACCAGGAAGAAACCCACTGAGACACAGTTTTGCAAGGGAGATCTAGTCAAGAAAGCAGCAGCAGTCAATACAACATTACAACATTTAAAACATACAATACAAACAGCACATCATTAAGAGCTGATCCGGCCTACAGGAAACATTTACACAGAGTTTCAAACTCACTAAGGGGCATTAGTACATCTAGGTGAAGCGTATTTTGCAGACTGTTCCATTCCTCCTGTGCATAATAGGAAAAGGCAGACTTGCCTAACTCGGCCCTGGGGACTTTTATTATCAACCACCTAGTAGAAAGCATCTGATAACTGCTAGTGGTGAAGGAGAGCAGGGTACCAAGATAGAGGGGGAGTTTACCCAGAAGGGTTTTGTAGATGAACAAATACAAATGTAGCTTTCCGCGTATGTAATGTTAGGTCCAGCCCACCATTTGATACAAGGTGCAATGGTGGGTGAGCGACTTGGCATTGGTTAGAAAAACCTGAGTCCAGTCTCTTTAACAAAGAAGAGGCTGCATGCCCCGTAGCACTCACTTCTGTCATCATTAAGTACTTTGAGAGGCTAGTTAAGGATCATATCACCTCCACCTTACCCTCCACCTTACCCGACAGCTTCTGATAGGATAATTTGACATCATTTGAGTCAATTGGAGGTGTACCTGTGGATGTATTTCAAGGCCTACCTTCAAATGCAATGCCTCTTTGCTTGACATGGGAAAATCAAAAGAAATCAGCCAAGACCTCAGAAGAAAAATGTGTAGACCTCCACAAGTCTGGTTCAGCCTTGGGAGCATTTTCCAAATGCCTGAAGGTACCACGTTCATCTGTACAAACAATAGTACGCAAGTATAAACACCATGGGACCACGCAGCCGTCATACCGCTCAGGAAGGAGACGTGTCCTAGAGATTAATGTACTTTGGTGCGAAAAGTGCAAATCAATCCCAAACAACAGCAAAGGACCTTGTGAAGATGCTGGAGGAAACAGGTACAAAAGTATCTATATCCACAGTAAAATGAGTCCTATATCGACATAATCTGAGAGGCCGCTCAGCAAGGAAGAAGCCACTGCTCCAAAACCGCCATAAAAAAGCCAGACTACGGTTTGCAACTGCACATGGGGACAAAGATTGTACTTTTTGGAGAAATATCCTCTGGTCTGATGAAACAAAAAAATAATAACTGGCCATAATGACAATCATTATGTTTGGAGGAAAAAGAGGGAGGCTTGCAAGCCAAAGAACACCATCCTAACCGTGAAGCACGGGGGTGGCAGCATCATGTTGTGGGGGTGCTTGGCTGCAGGAGGGACTGGTGCACTTCACAAAATAGATGGAATCCTGAGGAGGGAAAATTATGTGGATATATTGAAGAAATATCTCAAGACATCAGTCAGGAAGTTAAAGCTTGGTCGCAAATGGTTCTTCCAAATGGACAAGGACCAGACTTGCAAGCAAAGTTGTGGCAAAATGGCTTAAGGACAACAAAGTCAAGGTATTGGAGTGGCCACCACAAAGCCCTGACCTCAATCCTATAGAAAATTTGTGGGCAGAACTGAAAAAGCGTGTGCGATAAAGGAGGCCTGCAAACCTGACTCAGTTACACCATCTCTGTCAGGAGGAATGGGCCAAAATTCACCCAACTTATTGCAGGGAGCTTGTGGAAGGCTACCCAAAACATTTGACCCAAGTTAAACAATTTAAAGGCAATGCTACCAAATACTAATTGAGTGTATGTAAACGTCTGACCCACTGGGAATGTGATGAAAGAAATAAAAGCTGAAATAAATAATTCTCTCTACTATTATTCTGACATTTCACATTCTTAAAATAAAGTGGTGATCCTAACTGACCTAAGACAGGGATTTTTTTTAAACTGAGTTTAAATGTATTTGGCTAACTTCCGCCCCCAGATGTCAAAATACTAACCATCTCTGGCTGAGAGCGAGCTCTGGTGAAGGTTATGAATTTAGTTTTTTGAGCATTCAAGATTAGTTTGAGACCATATAAGGAGGTCAGCAGTGACTTAAAGGCAGTCTGGAGATTTTCAACGGCCTGAATCAGAGAAGGAGCATTTGCATAGATGACCGTGTCATCTGCATTCATATGCAATTTGTCTGGTTGCATACCATTTCCCAGATCATTGATAAAAATGGAAAACAAAACTGGAGCTAAAATGGAGCCCTGGGGTACACCTCTAGTGAACTCAAGAAAGCTTGACTTGTGAATCTTAGCATAGACACACTGTGTTCTGTTTGCAATATAATTTTCAAACCAATTGACAGCCCATTCATTGAGTCTGGCTAGCAACAGTTCATGGTCAACTGAATCAAACGCATTTGATATCATGTTTATCAAGTGCATTTATGATGCAATTTGCGACTGCCATAGCTGCAGTTATGGTGCTGTGCCCTAACATAATACACACAACATGAAGTAATTATGTCCACTCAGAAAAATAGGGTTCCAAAAGGGTTATTCGACTGTCCCCAAAGGAGAACCCTTTTTGGTTCCAGGTAGAACCAGTTTCAGTTCCATGCAGAACCCTCTGTGGAAAGGGTTCTACATGGAACCCAAAAGGGTTCTACCTGGAACCAAAAGATTATTAAAAGGGTTATCCTATGGGGACAGCAGAAGAACCCTTTTAGGTTCTAGGTAGCACCTTTTTTTCTAAGAGTGTACAGGGAGGGAAAAAAGTATTTGATCCGCTGCTGATTTTGTACGTTTGCCCACTGACAAAGAAATGATCAGTCTATAATTTTAATGGTAGGTTTATTTGAACAGTGAGAGACAGAATAACAAACAAAAAAAATCCAGAAAAACGCATGTGAAAAATGTTATAAATGGAATTGAATTTTAATGAGGGAAATAAGTATTTGACCCCTCTGCAAAACATGACTTAGTACTTGGTGGCAAAACCCTTGTTGGCAATCACAGAGGTCAGACGTTTCTTGTAGTTGGCCACCAGGTTAGCAGACATCTCAGGAGGGATTTTGTCCCACTCCTCTTTGCAGATCTTCTCCAAGTCATTAAGGTTTCGAGGCTGACGTTTGGCAACTCGAACCTTCAGCTCCCTCCACAGATTTTCTATGGGATTAAGGTCTGGAGACTGGCTAGGCCACTCCAGGACCTTAATGTGCTTCTTCTTGAGCCACTCCTTTGTTGCCTTGGCTGTGTGNCATCCTCCCGAGTAGTTCTGGGCTGATTCCTCACCGTTCTCATGATCATTGCAACTCCACGAGGTGAGATCTTGCATGGATTCCCAGGCCGAGGGAGATTGACAGTTCTTTTGTGTTTCTTCCATTTGCGAATAATCGCACCAACTGTTGTCACCTTCTCACCATGCTGCTTGGCGATGGTCTTGTAGCCCATTCCAGCCTTGTGTAGGTCTACAATCTTGTCCCTGACATCCTTGGAGAGCTCTTTGGTCTTGGCCATGGTGGAGAGTTTGGAATCTGATTGATTGATTGCTTCTGTGGACAGGTGTCTTTTATACAGGTAACAAACTGAGATTAGGAGCACTCCCTTTAAGAGTGTGCTCCTAATCTCAGCTACGTTACCTGTATAAAAGACACCTGGGAGCCAGAAATCTTTCTGATTGAGAGGGGGTCAAATACTTATTTCCCTCATTAAAATGCAATTCCATTTATAACATTTTTCACGTGTTTTTCTGGATTTTTGTTGTTATTCTGTCTCTCACTGTTCAAATAAACCTACCATTCAAATTATAGACTGATCATTTCTTTGTCAGTGGGCAAACGTACAAAATCAGCAGGGGATCAAATACTTTTTTCCCTCACTGTATATGGGATAGTAGTACAGTATTCAAACTAGATTCAAACTTTTACCTTCTTTATAAAATCATATAAACTGTAATGAATGCTCATTAAAAGAGTCAGATCATCAAAGTAATGTATAATGTCAGTGATACAGGCTAGGAGTAGAGAAGTGTTTGTGGTTAATAATGTGAATGAGGCCAGTAATTTTTCAGGCAGGTGATGTAACTAAAGCATTCTAAACCCAGCTGGGAGGGAGGGACACCGCCCTTTACTCTTTAGATGATCCCTCTAACCTGCCGGCTCAACCTCAAACTGTCAACATGAAGGATGCTCCATCTTAATGCCGGATCACACTCAAGGTGAGGTCTCCCACGCTGCACTGTACCGAGAAGTTTAGCATTCAAGCCTCTATAAAACACCCTATATCTTCTTAGAATGCCCCCCCCCCCCTTTTATCTCCTGGTCCATCTATCTCTCCTCTCGCCCCTCACCCCAACTTGGATTCATTAGCTGCCATCTTTGGCCTGGAGAATGACCCCACCTTAAACACATTTCACTGGAGCCAACAAATTTATTTGGCAGATAAATCACTGCTTACCAAATGCTCACAGCGCAGAGAAGGTCAAAGTCATGGAAGGGATAAAAAGGAAATTACAGAGATAGTGAGTTCAGATGAGAGGTGCCAACACCAATGTAGCATGTAATGCACATCTCCCTGTGGGTGGTGGTGGCAAACTGGACCCAAACCCCTTCACTTTTAGCTTGTCCTCTGTACATGAAACGGACTGAATAACTTATTCAAAGAAAAATCGATTCAAAGTTTATTGTTCACGTACAGTTTAGCAGATGTTATAGCCGGTGCAGTGAAATGATTATGTTACTAGTGCCTAACAATGCAGTAAAATGTCAAACAATTAAAATGTAAGAAAATAAAATACAAAAAAGGACAAGACATCAAGAAAGGTGGGACAAATCTGATTAACAACCCAAATAGCATATGTATAGTAGGGGATATATTAGAGTAAGCTCTGTCAAGAATCCAGTGTATACTGTAAATACATATGTTGTGTGTATAAACAGTGTAACTAAAATACAATGTACAGTAGTAGAAATATTATGATGAGCTACATTGGGGATACAGTATTTAAATACACAGTGTGAAACGGGAAGTGACCAGTGGTTCAATGTCTCTAGCATGGGACAGAAGCATTGGCTGTGTGTGTATGATTGTGTGTATGTGTGTGTATGTGCATGTGTTTGTGAGTATGAGGTGTGTGTGTGTTTTGTGTGAGTGAGTGTGCATCACCCGGTAGACGACTAGTGATGGCTGTCTATAACAGTCTATTCAGCACTGTTCAAAAGAGCAGGGACAAAGAACTATGACATGACCTGACCAACAATTGTGTTACGTTACAGCCTCATTCTAAAATAGATTCAATAATTTTTTTCCCCTCATCAATCTACCCCATAATGACAAAGCAAAAATAGTTTTTTAGAAATAAAAAACTGAAATATCAGTTTCTGGAGCAGGTTTTCATCAAGGATCTCTCTGTACTTTGCTCTGTTCATCTTTGTCTTGATCCTGACTAGTCTCCCAGTCTCTCCCGCTGAAAAACATCCCCACAGCATGATGCTGCCACCACCCCTATGCTTCACCATAGGGATGGTATTGGCCAGGTGATGAGCGGTGCCTGGTTTCCTCTAAACGTGACGGTTGGCATTCAGGACAAATAGTTCAATCTTGGTTTCATCAGACCAGAGAATCTTGTTTCTCATGGTCTGAGAGTCCTTTAGATGCATTTTGGCAAACTCCAAGGGGCTGTCATGTGCCTTTTACTGAAGAGTGGATTCCGTCTGGCCACTCTACCATAAAGGCCAGATCGGTGGTTCCAAACTTCTTCCATTTAAGAATGATGGAGGCCAATGTGTATGGGGACCTTCTGCAGATACATTTTTTGGTACCCTTCCCCAGATCTGTGTCTCGACACAATCCTGTCTCGGAGCTCTACTGGCAATTCCTTTGACCTCATGGCTTGGTTTTTGCTCTGACATGCACTGTCAACTGTGGGTCCTTATATAGACAGGTGTGTGCCTTTACAAATCATGTCCAATCAATTGAATTTACCACAGGTGGACTCCAATAAAAAGAAATTAACAAAAATGTAAAAAAAACTGTTTTCGCTTTGTCATTATGGGGTATTGTGTGTAGATTGATGAGGGGAAACATAAGTTAATCCATTTTAGAATAAGGCTGTAACAAAATGTGGAAAAAGTGAAGTGGTCTGAATATTTTCAGAATGCACTGTATAAGCACACACATTGCTTCATGAGAACCAGCAAACTAAAGTTGAAATAATTTTGCATGATATTATCAGATAAGATAAATACAATTTTAAAAACATAATTCAGCTTTGTCAGTTGATCTGATGTCATTTCTTATCAATATTTTGGTCATATACCAGGATAAACTAAATTAAATGTGCAGTCTTCCAACTTAATTCCATATGTACCGTGATTTAAGAGGGGAACACAATATGATGTAAATTTGATTTGTCTGACCAACCAGCCAACTGGGCTGCTTTTCCATGACCTCTGAACTCTTTAGTTTTCCAGTTGGCTGGTTGAGGACAGCACCTTCACTTGACCCCTCGGCCTGTATGGTAATGACATGTAGGGGGAGGGGCAGTTATTTGAGAGGAGAGAGGCCACACAACATGAGCTCAAGGCCAGTGTCCTCTAACTATGTACCAGCCCGCCTTAGCTATGTTTACGCATCTTTGTATACAAACTACTGCCCTCTATTCCTTCATTGAACTCTAAGTCCATCCATCTGCCTATCTTGTTATCAATATTCTTAACATGCCTGCCAACAGTGTCTAACTGTATGCATACAGGCAGGCAGAACATATTCAAAGCCTTTGCAGCCATCTGTACATCTGTGTGAAGTGCTTAGAATTCAATTTGCAGGCTTCCTATATGCTGGGCACATAGATGTTATCAATCTACCATAACAGATACAGTAGCACAGATTTCCAGGCTGAGCTCCAAAAGCCTGTGAAAGCATTAAGGAGTGCTGTGATCAGAGTGGGCCTCAATTAGCTACTGTTGTGGGTGTTGGGATTGTGGCCGGGGGCAGAGGGGTGCCAAATGCTCTCCTCCAGGCCCAGCTGGGGGATTAGGAGGGTTTCTTGTCCCTTGGCTGACCCTTCAAACCCTGCCCAGATGTCCTGAACCACCCCTGAACCTGCTCTTAACTCTCTCAAGACAAAGCATTCAGGTGAAACCTCTTATCTCAACGGCTCCCTCTTTTCTCTCTCCCTCTCGCTCAGCCTCTTAACGGCTTTCCCTGCCCTCTGGTCTTGAGACAGGGTGTTCGGAGTGTCGGCTATCCCTCGACTGGACTCGCGGTCTGGGGTTCTGAAAGACTTAAGGATTGAAATTAGTCTTCTGGTCTCAATCCACCGCTGCGTGACTGCTGCAAGGTGTTTAAGAATAGCTGACCAAGATCGAGAGCCACTGACAAAAACATACACTATCTGTATGTAGTTAAATGAAGAAAGGAAAAGTTGGTCTGTATGTATACCCGTCCTTGACTCTGTTCAAGAATGTGTCTGTGACCGCTAACCTCGTGCGGTGCAGGTCTTCAGAAGTTGGTGGTGGTCCTTGAGGGGTCTCGAGGGTGACCCTGCTCCAAAGGACAGACACTTGGCAGGGTAATGACCACCCAAAGGGAACCCTATTGATGTCTAAGAGGGCATGGAGAGATGAACGGATTAGGACTCTGTCCGGGTCAGATGCTGGGATTAGCATCCAAAATGGCTCTTATTATTTCTTACACATATTCCCAGAAAGGTCCATAGTATTTTCATGAAATGTCCAAGTATTTCCTTATAGACCAAACTGTTTACACTGTTTAAGTAAGATGGAGTCTCTTACAGATGGGAATATAATAGCCACATGTCTTCATCAAGGTTTGACAGTTTCAGTGTTGGATCAGTGCTACGCATTCATGTATTCTTGCTTCCGTCACAATACAGTACCCATCTTGACCACCTGCCCTCACATTCAGCCAAATATATGTATATATTATAATACATCTTCCTCCATCTCTCTACAATGTTCTCTGTTCTTTTTAATTTGCTTTTCTTAATCCTCCTCCTCTATTTACCCTCGCCACCACCCTGCCTCTCCATCCCTTTATTTCTGCCCTCTTCCTCATTCCCTCCTCTCCCTTCTCTTCCTCTCCCTCTGTCATTGCAGGGCAGTCAGAGTTTTAGGGACCCAGTGAGCTGTGAAATCGCACAAATTGCTGTTGATTTACGTCTGGCCCAGCGTCATTGGGAGAGAAAGAGAAAAGGAGTGAGAGAAAAGAGGGAGAGAGAGATTTTCTGCTCCAACACTTCTGAACCTTTTCTGCCCCCCTTATTCAAACACACAGACACACAAGCACACGCACAGCTGCAAGACTGCATATCTCCCCCCTACCAACTCCATCTACTGTCAACACACAAGTCCTCCACCCCCCACGATAAGACACCTCCACCACTTTGCTTTAGTATCCGGGTCACAGAACAACTTGGTGAAGCAGCCTCAAGAGCGTTAAAACCCCTAGACCTGGGAGACTCATTTAATCTACTTCTTATGAAAAGAACGCTTACCCTATCACCCAGGTCAAAAAAAAAGCTAAAAAAGAACATGCTGTGACTGTGTTTGCACTTGTGATGACTCCATTTTTTTTTCTATTTCAGTCAGACAGTAAGAACTAAGCAGGATATGTATACAGCATATCTGACTTTACCTCATATTGGTCCATCCTTCTAATGACCAAGAAATGTCCAAAGCTATAATTTTTCATTTTACATTTTTGGTTGTCTATTGTTAGACTTGTAACTCCACCCCAATCTATCCTATACTTTCTGCTCACAACAATTGATTTAGATTCCCATGCATATCCATAACCTGAAATGTTATGAGCCAGCAAACCACATTATATGGATATACCCACATCAATTTGTAAAGATAGTCCCATAAAACGTGCTGGCTTTATTTTGATGATATAATGCACCTGTGCATATATGATGGACTGTGACCATCCCTCAAAGGCTGGTACCTACAGCATTGGAGCAGTGGGCAACTTTCTTCCCTTATGTCCATATTATTTGCTGTATACTACCATCATGTGGAGCAAAGCTGCTACTACAAGTTGGCCCTATATTTCAATATTTGCAATGTCTCTACGCACACTCACACACACTGTCACTCCAACACTCACACATACATTTATACTGACTCTACACACCCGCACGCCAACTCACATGCAAGCTGCTGCTACTCTGTTTATCTTATATCCCGTTGCCTAGTCCCCTTACCCTTATACATATCTACCTCCATCACTCCAGTATCCCTGCACATGCATAGTATTGGAACTGACTTTTAAAAATATTTCCTGTATATAGTATTTCATATTTCTTATTAGTATTTCTCGTGTGTTCCTGTCTAATGATACATTGTTATTGATTATTGCATTGTTGGGTTTTGAGTTTGCAAGAAAGGCATTTCACTGTACTTGCGCATGTGACATTAAAACTTGAAACAAAATCATTATTAATTGAGTTAGCTACCACTAGACGACGCTGTGACTTCGCCACCACCTTTAAAATACCAAATACATGCGGAAGTGAATGTTGTTTGGAGATAATCAACATGAACTGTGTCTGTTGTCTTCTTTTCTCTGCTATTAACGTGTTCTTTTGAAATACCGCCGGTTCGTTCTCTTATCAATTTGTTGTTATCTCATCACCTGTGTTAGAAGCTGTCGGTTAGCACTGCGTGGTGCACATGCAGTCTTTAGTGGCCGTTTTTCATGTTGAAAAAAAATGAATTATTTCCATAGTAGAGCAACGTCCTCCTTTTTGCAAAATGAAGACGACGCTCGAGCAGTCGAACATGCAGTTAGAACGGCGATACATACTGTTGTGAGTGTTATTTCTAGTATCAACAGTGCCAAAATACAAGAATATAAAAGTAAGTTGGCCGAGAAGGACAAAGAAAATGAAACGCTGAAACGCAAAGTTAAAACAATAGAACGAGAGATCACAGCATTGCGAGGGTACTTTGAATTTTCTGGAAATGAATGTCATCAAGTCAGGTCAAGCACTTATGCACTTTCACCAGAAATGCAAAGAGGGACACCAATTTGCAATGAAAACGAGGTGTCAAGTAGAGCTGATTGGAGAATAGATTTCCCCAGTGAGTATTGTCCCGATTGTTTTTATCCCAATATTTAACTCTTTGACATACACTTACCAACCCCTGCTTTTGTCCAAATATCTTTGTTTTGATCACAGGTCTTGGTGGAAGGACTCCTCCACAGGTTTTTTCACAGTGCAAAGACACAGCTCTTCCCACTGGGGCATCAACTATTTATATGTCCCATCACCAGAACCCTACCTCCCATTCTGCAGATGAGTCTGTGTTTTTAGCAGAGCGAACCAGAGGCCAGTCCCCATCACCCAGTCCAGTCACCAGACCCGTGATAAAAGAGGAGCCCTCTGACATTGAGACATTCTACATTAAATGGGAGATGAGTGAGGAGGGCATTGGGGAACAACGGGAGGGCCTAGGCCCGATACACTTCCTGGGAAAAGAGTACGAAGCCCAGCAGAGGGGTGGAACTCCAACCACACAAAGAGAGAGAACTCACCCTGTTGCTGGGAGCCAGAGTGGACATGAGTATGGGGAGAGACCAACCAGGCATCTGAAAAGTATGCATGTGAAATGATAAAAAAAATAATCAGGTTTAACAGGATCATGCCAATGACAATATGGTTCTATTGTCTCAGGGAGGCTGTCAAGCGCAGAGACACAGCGGAGGTTCAGAGAGAGAGTCCGTGCTGACCCTGAGAAGTTCCGGGCCTACAAGGAGAAGGAACGACGCAGGTCAATAGATTACAGTAACTTTCACTACCACAGTCTGGGTGTCCATCTTCAATACAGTCTTGATGAGAATATTAACTTGAATTCAATTAATCTTAATTCCATTGTCCTGCATGGAGACGTTCATTTCATTAGACATTTGAAAACAAAGCATGCAATATGTTTAACGTTGTGATCATGTGTATTTGTTGTAGAATCTGTGTTCATACTC
Organism: Hucho hucho; assembly: GCA_003317085.1. Lineage (NCBI taxonomy): Eukaryota > Metazoa > Chordata > Actinopteri > Salmoniformes > Salmonidae > Hucho > Hucho hucho. The sequence continues at coordinate 851,793 of QNTS01000447.1, forward strand.
ACTCTTTTTTTTTCTTCAGGAATCAGCAGAGGAAGGTGTCGATATCAGATTTACCTGAAGAGACCCGCAGATTGAAGAGAGAGGCCTGGAGAGAAGCATCAAGACGCTGTCGTGCCCGCAAAATGTCCTGCCTCCAGACAAACCTCACACAGCCCTGCCACCTCCTCCAGAACACGGAGACTAGGGGACACCACAGGGGCAGGCAGTAGGGTGGAATTCGGTGTGGGGGGGGACTAGGCCTGCACAGATGAGTTTAGGCTACTGAACAAAGATGGGGATTTGGGGATCATAATTGTTGATATCTCCTTTGTTGAGGGAATGATTTCTGTATCCTATTGTAATGATCCAGTTATTAAATGAATTGGTTGGGGCTGTTAATGTTGTATATGTGTGTGTGTGTGTGTGTATATATATATATATATATATATTTTGAAACGTCAGTAAATTAGTTTACATTGTACACCTATTGCTATTTGATTATTGACTGATTTACCACTAGACGTTGCTGTGAAAGAGCTACCGCAAACGTATTTGACACGTGACGCGCGAGTTCAGCGCGGCGGAAGTGAACTGCGAGGTAAACATTTAATACAGCTGTAATACAGTTGCCCTCTAAAACATGTCAAATGAACGTGTGAGTGCCTTTCAAATACCACAATTTCGTTCGCGTTCTCTTCGATAATATTGTTACTGAAGGGTAACAAATTGACGCACACATCGGTAAAGTTGTTGGCTGCTGTTTAGCCAGCTGAGCAAGCTAGTAACGTTAGCGTTACAGTGCCACAGACAAAAGGGTTAGCTAGCTAGTTCTCAGTATCTTTTGTATTGCTGCTTCACTCAGTGGCTTGGCCAACTTAGGAAACTAGTTAACGTTAGGCTGGCTGTGTGGCGATTTTTGTTTTTGGTATCATCTCCCTAGTAGAGCAATGCAATCCTGTTTACAAAACGAAGAAAACGCTCGTGCAGTGGAAAATGCTATCAGAAAAGCGGTAAATACTGTCATGGATGTTATTTGCAATATGAACAGTACCAAACTACTGGAATATGAAAGGAAGGTGGCTGAGAGGGACAAAGAAAATGAAACGCTTAAATGTAAGCTTAAAAAAGCTGAAGACGAATTGACAGCATTTCGAGTAGGCCTATCCTTTGAATTTTCGGCACTTTCACCAGAAAGAGATTTTGGGAAACCGATGTGCAATGAGAACGAGGTGGCAAGCGGAACTGATTGGAGAATGGGTTTCCCCAGTGAGTAGCTCTGTCCTAATTTCTTGGTTATCAGTAGTTCATAATACTGCACATTCCCACTCAGGTCACCGGTGCATAAATGTCAGTGTGTACATCGTTATAGACACTATGATATCATGAGGATGAATGCATTCATAGTTGATATTCCCCATATGCTAAAGTTATGCCATTGCCAATACTAAGACAAATGAGGTCTCATGAGGTCATGTAGCTAACTACCCTACTTGCCTCAGTATATGTTCTGCAGATTATCATTGTGTACTAGGTACTGCCCCATTTAGCAGTGCAACGCCTATGATGAGACATCTTCTTGTTCATGGTAACTGACCTGCTGGTAAAGGCTACTTGAACATGTCTATGCTCAAACCTGGCCAGTTTGAGACCAACCCCTGCTTTAGATATAATGTATTTGTTTCAATCCCAGGTCTCAATGCAGGGACTCCTGGGCATTCAGCAGAGAGATCCAGAGGCCAGTCCCCATCAGCCAGTCCAGTCACCAGCCCAGTGATAAAAGAGGAGCCTGCTGACACTGGGTCCTTCTACATCAAATGGGAGATGAGTGAGGAGAGCATTGCGGAACAACAGGAGGGCTTAGGCCCTATGCACGTCTTGGGGAAAGAGTCTGATGGAATGTCTTTTGTTGCTGGTAGCCAGAGTCCAGGCAATAGACGTTCAGAACTGTCTGAGGAGACATCAACAGAGCGTGTGAAAAGTATGCTTGTGTGTCTTGTCTCTGTCCTTTTCTGTTTGTTTTTGTTTTTTTATAGTTGAGTGGTGAGGGGATTGTAAAGTTGTAAGGGGTCTTATTGGTTTAAAAACAACTGTCTGCTATGCAGTTCATAGTAAAATCCAAGTTAAATTCAGGTTTAAGAGGATCATGCCAATAACAAAACAGTTCTATTGTCTCTTGACATCAGGGAGGCTGTCAAGCGCAGAGACACAGCGGCAATACAGAGAGAGAATCCGTGCTGACCCTGAGAAGTTGCGGGCCTACAAGGAGAGGGCAAAATGCAGGTATGACTTTTCATCCACACAGTCTCGGTGTCCACAATTTCACTTAAATTGTGAATTAATTTAGTTAAGTTGTCTTGCAAAACATGGAGCATGCAATATTTCTGACATGTTTAGCATATTTTAGTTCTTTGACAGGCCTGGATTCTGGGTTGTCAATTATTTTTATTTATCAGTGCTGTGAAAGACTGTCACAAATCCACAGTAAAATACTTTCAATGTGTTTTGCAGTGTAACACAGTAGATTACATTACAATTAGTGATGCACCGATATGACATTTTTGGTTGCAAATCAATTTATAACATTTTCACATGCGTTTTTCTGGATTTTTTTTGTTGTTATTCTGTCTCTCACTGTTCAAATAAAACTACCATTAAAATTATAGACTGATAATTTCTTTGCCAGTGGGCAAACGTACAAAATCAGCAGGGGATCAAATACTTTTTCCCCTCACTGTATGTGTATTGAACACTATTCCAGAGGAAAAGGAAGGAAAGGGGGTACCTACCTAGCTGAATGCCTTCAACTGAAATGTGTCTTCCGCATTTAACCCAACCCCTCTGAATCAGAGAGGTGCGGGGGGCTGCCTTAATCGACATCCACGTATTCGGCGCCCGGGGAACAGTGGGTTAACTGCCTTGTTCAGGGGCAGAACAACAGATTTGTACCTTGTCAGCTCGGGGATTTGACATTGCAACCTTCCGGTTACAAGTCCAATGCTCTAACCACTAGGCTACGTTGCAAAAAAGTATCTTGAGTATTGAGTAGACTGATACCCCATTTCATTGATCCACAATCCTTAGGTAAAGCTGTACAGTGCAATATGAATGTCAATACACACAATAGGTTGACTGGAGAGGTGATTTCACACAGTCACAGTCCTGCGATAAGACCTACAATGCTAATATTTGCGTAAAATCTTCACATTTGTGTTCTGTGGGTGTCACTGAGTAGACTGATACCCCATTTCATTGATTCACATTCCAACCTTGTTTAACATTATATAGTCTAAATATGTCATGATTCCGCCAATTGTAACCTTCTGCATCACTTTCAAAGATGTACCTTTTATTTTGAAGGCAAACCACAAATTCCACTATTGTGTTTAATCCTTATTGTGGCTAGCTTCACAACACATAACCCGGGCCGCGGTCTGGTCGAGTGTCCCTAGCCAGAGGAAGCTAGCTGGCTGCTTATAACGTTAGCTTTGGGCAACAGGGTTAAGTAGCTGGCTAGCTATTTATTTTCATGAACTGAAGTTCAATTTCAATAGGTGAACAACAAGTGGCTACCTAGCTAATACTTACTCACAAGGATTCTTAAATCATTGCTAAGAATAATGAAAATGACTGCAATTTGTACTGGTCATTGTTTTCAGGCTGGTTGTATTGGTGCTAGCTAGGTACCAAGTTAAAGCTAGCTACCACAGAAGTTGTGGTCGAACAAATAATGCTTTATTACCAATGCGGTATTGTAAACAGATCGTTCGTGGCCGGTGTTTGCTTGTTTACAGACTTTTTTGTACAGCTTTGACAGTGCTACTGATAGTAGTGGTGGCGCTTGGCTTGCATGTGCAAATTCAGATCACACAACATTCTATAATAGAATTGTTATTTGACGTGTCAAATTAAAATCTTATTTAACGTGTCAAAGAGTGTTATTTGACATATCTTATTTGACACGCAAAGACCCAAACGGCGTTCCATAGTATGCCGTGAAGCTAATAGCAGTGATGCTATTACTGTGTAACTCTGGTAGGGCAACGTGTACCGGTGCTCGGCCAGTCGGCGAAAGCCAACATCACACACGACAGAGAACGGTTGATTGTCAGGGGCAATGAATTCCATCTTGGCGTCAATTGATTTCGCCTTTTAGTTGTCTCGCTGAAATTTTCTTACTCTTTCAAATGACTGTTCGACTTGTTGACTGCTTGATACACACAGCAGACATTGTGGGCTAGGTTAGGAATGCTGTGTTGCACGTGTAGCGCAAAATTTTACATGGCGTCATTACGTCATGTACCTACGTTATATAGGTATGTACGCTTTGACATCGGTTTTGCACATAAGCGTTAAACAAATGATTGCATTTTTAGCTAATATTGTCACCGATATATCGTGCATCCCTAATTACAATATGGGAAATTTTTTCAAGGCTTGAAAACAATACAGTAATCTTCCATAATATAAAGCTTCCTGTTATATTACTGTAACATTACTGTACTTCACATAAAAACATATTTACTGTTAAGAGCATTGGGCCAGTAAACGAAAGGTCGCTGGTTCAAATCCCAGAGCCGACTAGGTGAAAAATCTGTCTGTGCCCTTGCACAAGGGACTTAACCCTAATTGATCCTTTAAGTCGCTCTGGATAAGAGCGTCTGATAAATGACAAAAATTGTGTTAAAATCAACAGTGCTTCACTGTCGGGAGACACTCAGATATTTTTATTCAAATATTTAAATAGATATTTAATAAAGCATTGATTGTCATGAAAGATCTGCGTACAGTATAAATGGAAAAGGTTTATGGTCTTGGTTCCGATGCTACAGGCAGGATGTGCTTCTGTCAGTAGATCCCTATCAAAGAGACTCTGACACCTATTCTTGGACTGTCAACAGTGAAAGACCAGTACAAAATGATCCACCTTGTTGCTAATGAGGACATGACATATGGTCAAATTTGAAAGAAAATGGACTTTTACAAGAGCCTCCCATCATCATTGTCAATAATTATCTACCAGGATGCATTGGAGGTACCAAATCCTCTTGGCTCAGGCAAAAATAAACATATAATAACATATTGGCTTTGTATAGTACTGTGAAAACTTGCCACACAAGCAACCATCAATTTATCCCATGCAATTGGTATTGCTTTTTAGGGAGGATGATGATGATGAGGATTGGATCAGCAACTTTCATGTCCCTTGGCAGCAGACGCCTGAAAGCCTCAGGCGAGCCATTGCAGAGGGACGAAGAGTCGAGGCGGCAGATAGGCGGCTGATGGTGAGGATCACCGTTGATGCAATGCGTGTACACTGCCTCAACCCCAACAAGAAAGTATGTGCAGAAATTGCCAAAGCCATAGTTTCAGAATATCCAGAGAGCTTTGCAGACCTGTCAAAAGAAGGGGAACTGCTTAGCAGAAGGTACTCCTCCTTGCTCACCCAAATAAAGACCAGAGTGGAGCATGTGAACCGGAACACTGAAAATAGAATACGCAGACCCAAGACAAGCAAAAAAGGGGAAAACGGCAACAGACAAGCCAAAACAGCAAGAACGAAAGTGGACAGTTATGGGTGCATCAACTGGCACCCACAGGACCTTCCAGAAGGAGAGACTCCTGACTCCCTGGAAAATAAGAGACAGATTATGGCCACCATTTTCAACAGTGCAGGCCCCAGAGGTGTGGACAGGGGAGATGTGGATGAATTCATGAGGCTTACGTACATTAACCAACGCCACATGTTAAATGCATGGCCAGCCCCAAGCATTGGTAACGTCAAGGAACAATGGCCTTTTCTTTTTACCAAGAGGTGGCTCTGCGCCCACTTCCACATGCTCACTGGAGTTGAGATCGACCGCTGCCTCAGTGACACACTCCTGAGCAAAGGAAAGACCATTTTCAATTTCTTCCGAAGTCAGAAACCCAACTGGAGGAGAGGCATTCAAAGTCTCCTCAATGACATTGAAGGTGACGTCAATGGAAACAACAAGGACCTCACAGCCTGTGCTGCCATTCTTCTGGTGTTGTCCCACTTCAGAGAGAAAGAGGACTCTCTCTTCCTCTTGGCTGATGTAAGTTATTGTGTGTGATTTTATTCAAATAAAAAACATTGTATCCTGATTGTTTTATACTGGGACGATATACATTATACTGTGCTTTTACACACATGATTGATCATATCAGGATTCAACAACCTTCTTTTTGTGTTTTAATTTAGGTGAATGACACCCAGATGGATGTAGAGGCTCAGTTGCATTTGCCGGACACTCCAAGACTTATCATGCTTGGTAATGACAACATTTTGTGTATGGACTGGAGATGATCATATTCATAACTCAGATTATGTCGATGGTGGGGCTAGATAAACCACCAGAAATACATATTGGTACTTAACTACATAATGTTAACGCTGCACAGAAGAATAGAACAATAAGATGAATTCTAGCCTAAATACTGTAATCTTTAAATTTGGTGGAACAGAAATATATTGTCTAGGCCTATATTAGAAAATATCTTGTGTAACACAATCATTATTACTGTATACTTCAGGGAGTTCCCTTTTGGCTTCATCTAAGTGGATGGTGTCGATCGAGGGGAGAGTGGTTTGTGTTTTGGAAAATCAGTCCGACTTTGCTGCTGCCCTGTCTGTGCTCTTCGGATGTTTCTACGTGTTCAATACAGAGTACCAGGAGACAGCCTCAGCAACACTGGAGATTATTCAGAGGCAAGTATTGAACATTTATTGATCCAGCACTTACATTTGTCTTGCATGCCTTGCAGTTAAATTACATTTCGTCTTTGCGCATCTCAGTGTTGAAACTCTTACCTAGTGTTGCAAAGGGAGGGTATATTACTGGAAACTTTCGTTTACCAGTAAACTATCAGATTTTTGGTATCTTTCAAGGATTTTATGTAATCTATTACAATAAATATAGTGGCCCTTTTGGGTACCTCAGATTATCACAGGTGTCTATAATTATCTCTGGCCCTCTGTGTGGCCTTATTGCATGTAAATATATGAAATAATTAAAGAAGATTATTTTAAAATAGAAAAACAAAGCTGTAAAACATCCTAAATATAAACCATCAGCGCAGTGAATACCATTGGTGTTTAATATTAGGGTTTCAGCATGAAGTATCCTTCATATATTCTTTACACACTTATTTATTTTACTATGTCAGAATGTATTTGTTGTCAATGTTTTGGCGTCAAACTGGTGGCAGTTGTAAAAAAAAAAGTAAACCATTGGAAGAGTTGCAGAGTTAATTGAAAATAATGCCAATGTTGATTAGATGCTTTTTTCATTAATTAGGCTATTTTCTCTTGAACCATATCTACTAGAAACTCATGGGCAATATGGACACAGATATAAAAAATGAATACTAAATATGAATACATATGTTTTTATTCAAGTATAAATTACCAAAGTTGTAATTGATTGCCAAACATTTTCTCTTAATTACCAAAATTACTGAAGATTCCGGTAGATTGGTAAATTACCCGTAGCTTTGCAACCCGAATTGAAAGAGTTGTGAAAGCAATGCCTGATTGCCTGGATTGACTAACGCTTCCATGTTGACTGTTTAGGTTTCTAGTAGGGATCAACCCAAATGAAGGAACCAAATGCTCTTCATACCTTGATTCAGAAGCCGGGGTGAGCCGCAGGACCGGAAGAGTTGTGCAAAGGAAGACCGATGCAGTTGCCACCTTCCTCAAAGACCTGACTGAATTTGAATGGTAGAGCCAGTTTCATAGGAGATGCAAACACACAAACAAGGATGCACCATATATGATGCATAGCTTCAAATGTTGTAATGTTGCTCTTGTTTAATATCAATCAATCACCACTACAGATTGCAATTGAGTTCTATCATCTATCATGATATGCATCTTGGAATATTTGTCCTATGTTTCTTTTGGCTGGCCCTGTCTGTTATGGGGAAACGTGATTTTATAACTTTTATGTTATAATGATGTTCAAAATGATTACTGGAAGTGTTTTTTTGTTGACAGATTTCTTTAAGACGTTTTGTTGACTTATTGTAAACAAAATCAGTGTGATAAATTCAGTTTTGTTTTCGGAATGAGTTCCCATTTCACTACAGTGTTAAAGGGGCAGTAAAGTTAAACTTGATTTTCATGCTTTTTTAAAATATTTTCACATAATGAGGTTGAAATAAAACTCAGAAATTGTGAAAATGATGCATGTTTTGTGTAAGAGCTGTTTGAAAATTGCCTGGAATTTCAGCCTGTTTAGGTAGAATGGAACTTTTGGCCCACATGATGTCACAATGTGATCTGATTATAATAGACCAATGATTGTTCATCTGGGTAAGGGGGTGGGCTCTAGACCATCCTATCAGCCAATCAGGTCTGTGTATGTAAATACTGTATCTTCAAATGTGTTTCCTAATGCCCACACAAACAAAACAAGCATTTTAAGGGCCAAAGGAGGATCGGAAATAAATGGTTAAACATACAGTATATATTGGAGTTATTTTCATTAAATAAACACAGTAATGATTTAAAAATAGAATTACAAAGACTGCATGGGGGCTTAAGCTGTTATCTTTTTCAATATTATTTATTTGTGATAAACCATCCTGTTCATCTAAGTGGTTAAATTTGATAAAGAATGAACAAAGAAACAAACAGAAAGGCGTCAAGGAGAGCACATGGTTAGCACATTTGATTTGACAATAAACAGAAGTTGCAGTCAATATTAACTCTTGAACAGGGACCCTGAGTGTCGCCTATTACAATCAGCTAGATTGGGTGGGTTTTGATCATATCATAGCCTTAAGCATAGCCTCCTCACTCCCTATTAATCCCATTCAAGTGCAAATAACTTGAAATAACCTACTCAGCAGCAGAGCGCACACATCAAGTACAGGTTGAAGGAATGGGGGATTAATGGAGATTTTATTGATTTATGTATTTAAACTTGTTTAACATTTTACTGTAATTTAAGGTGCGAAATGTATTGGCTACCAGTCAGAGAAAAACACTGCACTGTAAGGAGTAGACAAATTCCATTCCTCAAGCTAGATCGGCAATGGCAAAATGCAGTTTAATCTAGCTTGAGGAATGGAATTTGTCTACTCCTTACAGTGCAGTGTTTTTCTCTGACTGGTAGCCAATATATTTGGCACCTTAAATTACAGTAAAATGTTAAACAACTTTAAATACAATTGGCCATAACTCAATAAAATCTCCATTAATCCCCCATTCCTTCAACCTGTACTTGATGTGTGCGCTCTGCTGCTGAGTAGGTTATTTCAAGTTTTTTGCACTTGAATGGGATTAATAGGGAGTGGGGAGGCTATGCTTAAGGCTATGATATGATCAAAACCTGTTTATTGTCATATCAAATGTGCTAACCATGTGCTCTCCTTGACGCCTTTCTGTTTGTTTCTTTGTTCATTCTTTATCAAATTTAACCAATTGAACTCATGGCTCAACGAAGGTGTGTGACATCTGCAAAAAGTTGTTAAATTATGCTTCTAAAATATGTGAGAGCTGCAAAGCTGTGCAGCCTTTCAAGAAATGCCACAAATTACACAATAAGGCAATGGACAAGACACTGAAAGTGGGCAAGAAAGACCATCCTGTACAACAACGTTGCCAGGTTCCTGGACTCACTTTTTATAATGGTAACCCTCCATATTTCTGGACACATTTTTAGCTTTATTCCATTTTAATTGAACTAATTCCTATTGTATTTATGATTAGCAGCCATTTGATTGAAATTATAATTCTGTAAACCCTTTTGTCTTCTTCAGCTCCGGAAAGCGCATGCTCTGGGCTTTAGGCCTGTCCTCCTCATAGGGAAGCAGTCCCGTGGAGGCTGCTGGTGAGTAGAAATCATGATGCCCACTAACCCTCAGCCAGGTCTGGAGCAGGACTTTCTCCAGGAGCTGCTCAAATACTATGAGTCTTTACTGAAGCGTAAGTTACTCTCAACTCTCAACAGCATACACAACATATCTTGAATGTACAAAACATTAAGGGCACCTGCTCTTTCCATGACATAGACTGACCAGATGAATCCAGGTGAAAGCTATGATCCCTTATTGATGTCACTTGTTAAATCCACTTCAATCAGTGTAGATGAAGGGGAGGAGGCAGGTTAAAGAAGGATTTGTAAGCCTTGCGACAATTGAGAAATTGATTGTGTATGTGTGCCATTCAGAGGGTTAATGGGCAAGACAAAAGATTTAAGTGCCTTTCAATAGGGTATGGTAGTAGGTATCCTTAATGTTTTGTACAGCCAGTATACTTCAACAGCATACATACACAGCATATACCAACAACTCCCCTCTGTGTAGCAACACATTAAAGTGAAGATTGCAGAATGTATGCTACATTATTTTATTGAAGATATACATTGCATAAAAAAAAAAAAATACCTTGCATTTTTCTTCAAACAGATATCCCCGTCAACCAGCCCCCCGACCAACTCCACAGAAGCCACCAGTGGTAGTGTCCTGGAAGGACAAGAGGGAGAGGAGGGTGACGTTAGCACTGGGGAAGGAGTGGATGATAGGGCTGCAGATGTGGAAGTGGGAGAAGACGATGGAGATAGAACTGAGGGAGATGTAGAGGACATGGAACCTGACTACCAGCCACCTGCCAAGAAAACAAAATAGCTGTACTACACCACAGGCGTGCTCTCCAAACTCTGTTTAGCCATAATAGTATTTTTAAATGTTGTGCAACAGCTGCATGCATGTTCATGTTTTCTATCAAGCATCTGCCGGTTATAGAGGCCTGATAAATAAACGACTTAAGGCAGCAAAACAGCATCATTCATTCTTTTAATCTCCTTGTGGAAGTGTACCACTCCAAACAAAATAAATACATTTACTGAAATGTAAAACAATGACTGTCCACAAAGGTTTAGGCTTACTTAAATTTGTGCACGGTCTGTATTTATGACTGGTTATCAAATCAAAGTTTATTTGCAGATGTTATCACAGGTGCAGCAAATTGCTGGTGTTTCAATCTCAAACATTGCAGTAATAATACCTACAGTTGAAGTCGGAAGTTTACATACGCCTAGGTTGGAGTAATTGAAACTAGTTTTTCGACCACTCCACAATTTCTTGTTAAAAAACTATAGTTTTGGCAAGTCGGTTAGGACATCTACTTAGTGCATGACACAAGTCATTTTTCAACAATTGTTTACAGACAGATTATTTCACTTATAATTCACTGCATCACAATTCCAGTGGGTCAGAGGTTTACATACACTGAGTTGGCTGTGCCTTTAAACAGCTTGGAAAATTCCAGAAAATGATGTCATGGCTTTAGAAGCTTCTGATAGGCTAATTGACATAATTTGAGTCAATTGGACATGTACCTGTGGATGTATTTCAAGGCCTACCTTCAAACTCAGTGCCTCTTTGCTTGACATCATGGGAAAATAAAAATAAATCAGCCAATACCCTATAGAAAATTTGTGGGCAGAACTGAAAAAGCGTGTGCAAGCAAGGAGGCCTACAAACCTGACTCAGTTACACCATCTCTGTCAGGAGGAATGGGCCACTGTTCACCCAACTTATTGTGGGAAGCTTGTGGAAGGCTACCCGAAACATTTGATCCAAGTTAAACAATTTAAAGGCAATGCTACCAAATACTAATTGAGTGTATGTTGACTTCTGACCCACTGGGAATGTAATGAAAGAAATAAAAGCTGAGATGAATCATTCTCTGTACTATTATTCTGACATTTCACATTCTTAAAATAAAGTGGTGATCCTAACTGACCTAAGACAGGGAATTTTTACTAGGATTAAATGTCAGGAATTGTGAAAAACTGAGTTTAAATGTATTTGGCTAAGGTGTATGTAAACCTCCGACTTCAACTGTTGAAAACAATAAGCACATCATCCAAAAGCATAGGTTGGGCTGTTCTACTACGACAGCCCTGGTGTGTGTATCTGTGTTGTGGAGCCTATGTTCATACTTATTCTCTCTTCAGGTATTATCAGAAGAGGGTGCTGATATCAGATCTACCTGAAGAGACCCAGAGACTGCAGAGGGAGGCCTGGAGAGAAGCATCCAGACGCCGTCGTGCCCGCAATATGTCCTCTCTTCAGATGAACCCCACACAGCCCTGCCACCTCCCCCAGAACACAGACACCTGGGGGGACTAGGG
>QNTS01000447.1:874615-922673 GCA_003317085.1 Hucho hucho
ATATATATATATATATATATATATATATGTATATATATATATATATATATATATATATATGTATATATATATATATATATATATATATATATGTATATATATATATATATATATATATATATATGTGTATATGTGTATATACTGTACTCCATACCATCTACTGCATCTTGCCTATGCCGGTCAGCCATCGCTCATCCATATATTTATATGTACATACTCGTATTCATTCCTTTACTCTTGTGTGTATAAGGTAGTTGTTGTGAATTTGTTAGATTACTTGTTAGATACTACTGCATGGTCGGAACTAGAAGCACAAGCATTTCGCTACACTCGCATTAACATCTGCTAACCATGTGTATGTGACAAATAAAATTTGATTTGAATTTGATTTGATTTGATTTAACCACCGCAAATCCTGCATGATTACCTAGATGATCCTTAAAACAAGAACCATCCACAAAATAATTTTCCATGATACATCCGTGTCTGTCCATTAATGGAATAGAATCAAGATCTGGACGTAGCTTGGTAAATCTGAGCTTCAGCAACACAGTCATGAGCCTCTCCTTCAAAGTCAAAAGGAATTCTATCGGCCGGATTGTCTGTGTTGCATCTTTTAATGGAGACATCAGGATAAGTTAGTAGAGTCATGTAGTCTAAAGTTCTAGCATTAGTTAACACAAATTTACCCTGTTCTATTAGCTCCATTATTTTATGGTGTGTGCTTATAATTACAGGATATCCCATAGTTATAGTGGATGCTTTGTCATAGACATAATGTAATGCTGCCAACCCTTGATAGCAAGGCGGGTAACCCTAAGCCACTGGATCCAATTTAGAGCTATAGTAAGCAATAGGTTGTTTCTTCCTACCACTACATGTTTCTTGCATTAGAACAGCAGCTGCATAATTATCACACCTATTTGCTACGTATAACAAAAATGGTTTAGTGTAATCTGGGGTGGCTAGAGCAGGCGCCGTTTGCATTTATTTTTTAAGTGTTTCAAAGGTGGTCAGAGCATCAGTATTCCAGACCAATTGTGCCCTGATATTCTGCTGTCCTGCTTCTTTCATTATTTCCCTTAAAGGAGCTGTTTTAATAACATATTCCTCTATCCAGTCTGAGCTAAATCCTGTCATCCCTAGGAATGTCATCATTTGAGCTACTGTTTGTGGCAACGGTGCCTTACTGAGACCTTCTAGTTGTCCCGGAGCTATTGCTTTAGTCCCATGAGCTATTGTTCTTCCTAAGTACTCAACTTGAGGTTGACAATACCGGAGTTTTGTTTTAGAGACCTTGTGTCCTCCCTCTGCTAATCGTTGTAGAACTTTTAGTGAGTCAGAGTGGCACTGTTCTATCGTTGAGGCACAGATTAACAGGTCATCCACGTATTGGATCAAAGTGCCATCAAGCATTAATTCTTCCAAATCAGCTTTTAATATTTGGTTGAATAAGTGCGGGCTTTGAGAAAATCCCTGGGGAAGATGATTGTAAGATAACGTTTTACCTCTATATCGAAATGCAAATAAATGTCTACATTCTTCCGCCAGGGGCACACAAAAAAATGCTCCACATAGGTCAATCACTGTGAAGTACTTGGCATCTGGAGGGACATTAGTCAGCAGCGTGTGTGGATTTGGAACTTCTGCAGGACAATCCTGTACAATGTTGTTGACAGCTCTTAAGTCGTGTACCAGTCTCCATTTTTTACCATCGGCTTTAAGTACAGGTAATAGAGGTGTATTGCAACAACTTTGTATTTCTATCAGAACACCTGCTCTGATCAATCCTTCAATTGTTGCACTTATTCCTTCTTCAGCTTCAGGCTTCATGTGATATTGAGCTTTCTAAGGAGGCTTGGCATCAGGTTTTACTTTGATGTACACAGGACTTGCTGATTTAACCAACCCAACATCTGTGTCATGTTGTGACCATACCTCGGATGGTATGATTTTCACCAATGACTCCTATTCCTTCACCTAACATTGCCTGTTGGCTTACACTAACCTCTACTTCCCTGGGTTCTCCAATCATTTCAGTAGTGGTTATTATTTTGATGAAGTTTTTATCAGTTGAGTGAAAAATCAACGGATTATCTGTCTTGGCCCATCTCTTCCTCCTAGCTTTCCTCATCATAGGTCCTAAATCCTTTGACGTGAATCCTTGATTTACCAGCAATGTGATGTGAGGGACAGAGTCAGAGACATTGAACCACTTATTCACAAACTCAGATCCATCTCTGTCATTCACATCCATCGCTGCTCCCTGCCTTCCTATAATGATAATTTGAGAGGTAATTGGCGCTTTCCTTCCATTTGCCTCCATAGCCCAGAGTTTGTCCAATAAAGGGTCCTGGTGAGGGTCAAATTGCATTGTGCAGTGATATTCAGATTTTGCTCTAACTGCTTTGGGTATTTGGGCCTGAATAAACCTACCCCACCTCCTTACAGTTTTATCAACATCTACATCAATGCCACCTAACCAGTATACATTAGCTGCCCCTTGAGTATCTATCATTGGTAGTTGTAATCCTATTTTTTCTATTATTGCTCCATCGGGAGAACACTGAATTTGTATGCCCATTTTGCACAGAGCATCTCTTCCCAATAGATTGATTGGTGTTTGATCAGACACTAGTATTGGGATTGTGGCTGATTTACCATCAGCTATCAGACGAACTGGAGCAGTCATTGGAATCAGCTGCATGTTTCCCGAGAATCCTATAGTTTTGGCATATTTACCAGACATGGGGAGATGAGAGGCATAATTTGGACTTACACAGGTGTAAGTGGCTCCAGTATCTATCATCATGGGTGTGCCTCTATTTTCTATTTGAACCTGCAGCATAGGTTCCTGGTCAGCTCTTGTTGTTATCATTGGGAACTGACCCTCCCCTGTAGGATTCTCTGGGCGTCCCTAGCATGTTTGGTTGGGCCCTGACCATGGGTTCACAGGACTAAAGGGCTGGTATTGGTTGCTCTGCCACCCACCATTTGGGTTCCAATTGTTTGGATTCCCCGGTGTCATCCAGTCATTTCGATTATTGTTTGCTGGTGGTTGCCAATTATTTGTGTTTCCTCCCGTCCGAACCTGCCACGGATTGGTAGGGCATTCTCGTTTGGTGTGTCCTATTTTTTTGCATCCCCAGCATGCAACAGATGGCCCTTGGGGGTTCATGGGTACATATTTCTGATCAGTTCATGCAGGTTTCTGCAGTCTTTTACCATTATTCCACTTTGGGGGCTGTGTATACACATTTACTACTGGCATTGTGGTAGGCATTTGAACCCTCTCGGGGGCTAGTATTTGTGGCCCTCCTGGGGAGACAGCAGCCATCGTTCCCATCTCTGACACCGGGGTTGTTACTGGGGCCTGGACTTTTTTCTTTCCCTTGTTAATCAGTTCATCCAGTTGTAGCTGTGTTAGTCTCCTCTGAAGTTCCTTCCCTTGATCAACTTGTTTCTGTTCATCCTTCCTGTATTTCTCCACGGCATGGATGACATAGTCACAGAATTCTTTGTATGATTTTGAATTAAGTCCCACCACATCCTCCAGCCTGTTCCTTACTGGCTGGGGCATGACTTCAATCACTGAGTTCCGGAACATCTTTGTCAACAGTAGATCCCCTTCTGGGTCTCGTTCCGTTTCCAGCTTCCATCTTTTCAATTGTTTGTGTAAGTATGCCGCTGGGTTTTCTGTGGCCCCAATGGCTTCACCTTTCAATGTCTTTTCATCGATCACCCTTGGGTGTGCTGTCCTTAGAGTGCGCCAGACAGCAGCTCGATACCCATCAAATGCCAGCCCATCCACCATTACGTCCCCTCTTGTGTCATCAATGCCACTGTCCTGCATGACCTCCTTCATTTGGGACACGCCTACCACCCTTGCGAGTAAAGCTCTCATGTCACCAACTGCAAGCATTTTCCCCGTTGTATGCTCTTCAAATGTTCTAATCCATTTTCCGGCACCTTCATGGATATTTGGCAAGCGGGCAACCAATCCCTCCAGATCCTGCGTCGCCCATGGTATATAATGCCCTTGATTCCCTTTTATCAGGATTGGACACTGCGCTCCATACCAGTCTGGTGTTTTTAATTCTGTTCTTTGTCTGAGGACCCTTGCCTGTTCTTTTTCAAGATTTTCCTCCCTGTTCTCATGCATGCTTCTTACATAACTGTTTCCTTGACTTTGCCGCCCTCTGGTGGCTCCCATTGATCCTGTCAACCACTGTCCTCTTTCTTCTTCCACTTCACTGAGGTCATGTTCAGAGAAGCTTTTTTCCAATACTGCTAAATTTTGCTTAAAGTCTTCCATCTTTTTAGTTTTTAGTCTCCTTTCCTCCTTTTCTGTTGTTCTGATAGTTCTTCTTCTCTCATCCCTGTTTCCATTGTTGCCAGGGCCTCCCTGAGTCCTCCATAGCAATCTAATTATTTCTTTCTCATATCTGTGAGTTGCACGGTCCTTTTCTTGGGTTCTCCTGTTGAATGAGAGGGTGTGGTGAGTGTGCAGGGTGAGATCGCCCTATCACTTCCTTCTTTTATTTCTACTTCCCCATTGAACTCCAGTTGTCCGGTCACTATTGGAAACTGCCCATTAGAATACGGTGGAGGGTTAGTGCCCCACTTCTCTTTTCCTTCGCTTTTTCATCACTTTTCTTCAGCATTTCTCTTGCTGTCTTCATGCTCTTCAGTATGCCAATTCCTTCTTCCTTAAACATTTTTAGTATTTCGTTTTCTCTTTCTCGCTTGTGTTTTCTTTTCTGTTTCTTGTCATTTGGCTTGTAATTTTTTATCAGAGTCTCCATTTCCTCACACACAGCAACATCCAATGTCCCTGCTGCTGGCCATTTGGTGTTTAGTTTCTTTGTACGCTTTTCCCATTTCATAGAGGTTTTTATTATTTCCTTTTTACTTAGGGGGTGCCTAGCCCCTAAGATTTCTACTGGCGTTCTATTCATTTTGCCTACTTTATTCTTCTTACTTTGTTTGGTATTTTAATTATATTCTAACCCTTTTTAGTTCTAGCTGACTGTTTTACTTTTTACACTTCCTTATCTGTTTTATGTATTTTACTTATTATTACTTATTTGATTGTTATTTGACTTCTAATTCTTCTCTTCTGTTCTTTGTCCTACTTTCTTCTATCCTGATGCTGTTTATAGTCACTTATTCCTGCTGCTTGCTGTAACCTAATACTCCTGACCCCCCTTATGCTATAGCTCTCTAGGGATTCTGCTGGTACAGAGATCCCTACTGCTCTCCAGCCCTCCTAATGTTTCTATGGTATTTTAATGTTTTTAGAAACTGCTACTATGGTCTATTTTATAATACTTGTTACCCCTATTTATTCTAAGATAACCTAGATGTATTATTTTATCCTGTATTTAGTATTGCTTATACTCATCTGTATGTTACTTTCCTACTTTGCACACACTAGTATATTCTATATGTACTCTGTCTAACAAGTTCTACGTATGTCAGGATAGTTCATTCAATACATTATTATGTCAATATCCCATTTTTACCTGTTTTTCTTTTAACCACTCATCCGTTGGTTTTTTATTCCTTTTTTCCCAGATACCCTTCCTGTGTTTCTATCTTTAGTTAATGTCACCAATAATTCAGTCCTGGAAAAGCAACACACACTTTGCTTTTCCTTATTGGTTTACAATTTCAGCCTATTCTGATATACTTCTTCTAAACAGAGAGATTTCACACACATTCAGTCTTTTATTTGCATTCACACACACACACATACACCACGTTTTGCCCAACACGACCTATTTCATCATCGACACAAAATAGGATTTATTTTTATTTCATTTTATACAAGGAGCTTTGCCAAAACGGGTCAAAGTCCTATTTCAACATACAAGGAGTTTGCCTAAACGGGTCAAATTCCTATTCATTTTACAAAAGGTGCTTTGCCAAAACGGGTCAAAGTCCTATTTCAACATACAAGGAGTTTGCCTAAACGGGTCAAATTCCTATTCATTTTACAAAAGGTGCTTTGCCAAAACGGGTCAAAGTCCTATTTCAACATACAAGGAGTTTTCCTAAACGGGTCAAATTCCTATTCATTCTATTTGTTTTGACAATATGTCCAGGTAGCCACAGCACCCCTCCAGGCCAGGCAGCCCAACGAAACAGAGCAAACAAACGCACCAGTCAGACCACACAGAGCCCCCGGCAGATGGCCCAGAGAGAGAGAGACAGCCTGAATCACACCCCCAGCTCGAAGCACCCGATCAAGTTGTCTGGACCGTGTTAACGCACGAGTCCAGAACAGGTCCTGACACGGCTGCGTTCGGCCAAGTAGAATCAGACAGGGCAATCTCCCCCACCCGGGACCACCCACGTAGGTCCACCGCACGACCCAACCAGAGCAAATGCAAGCCCCCCTCCACTGGTCACCCGACTTCAGCAAGGTACGCAGCCCCCCACACACCCCGTCTCACAAATAGATCTATTAAATATCCCCCCAAAGCGTTACGCATGCATGCAGTTTATTGAATTCAAAAGCTTCCAGAATTGTTAGGTTCTTTTTAGAAATTTAGAGAGACCTACGTGGCACCCCCGTCACTGAGACAGATCTCCCGTAGCAGCCCGCACAAATATTCAACTATCTGTAAGACCAGGCTTACCTTCGATAGTTGGGGTGGCCACCCGTTTGCAAGGCTGCCCAGAAGATCCGCCGTCAGGTCCAAGGTGTCCTCGTCTAAAAAAGTCCCTTCGACTCCTGGCAAGCTCGCCAATATGTCGTGGAAAAAATTATCTTCAAATTATGACACTCATACAAGAAACTTGTGAATTCAATAAGACTTTTAATTCAGAGTAATCAAAAGTCGAGCCGACCCGGGTCACAGCTAGCTCTGACTGAACTCAGTTTAGCTTATATAGTGTTACCATAGGCAGCCTCTGACATGTGTTTCCACTTAAAAGTGTAACGTGTGGTACGAGGCCTACGTGCAGTATGTGAGGTTTTTCAGCTGAGGCAACCCTTGACATGTGTTTCTACTTAAAAGGTGTTCTATGCCTTCTATTCAGAAATGAGAAAATGTAACATAATGGTATTAAAATATCTCCAACAGGGTCTTATTGTTTTAGGACAAGGATCAGCTCAAGTCTGGACTCGCAGGAAAATACTGGCATTTGTTTTCCCACCACTTCTACTTTGGAAATACTGTGAAATAAGTGTAACCCCCTCACCAGGCTCGAGTTTGACTCTCACGATATTAGCTTACGTAGAGTATTTCAACAGCATGGGATGCTAGGTGAGAAGGACATCTCCAATAAGAATTCCTATTGCGAACTATCTAGGGTTATGACAATAGGGTCTAAACTTCAGTTGAAATGATTATAGATTTATGTTATTGTTTCAGGATCTACCCCATGCATTCAATTAAATTAAAACATTCAATGACTCCACCAAGACAACTTAAATACAGTTCAAATGTGTATTATTACAATTTTTATATCACAACATTAACAGAAATAAAAATAAGAAAACCCAATGAGTGTGCACAACCCATGTCCAAATTATTTCAAGCTTGCTTGTTTTACCCGTTGGCGCGCGTTGGAGCAAAAAAATAATGTCGACACACAAAGTCCAGAAGCACCTCTCGTTGTGGTTACTCACGAATGTAGATAATTCTCCAGCGAAGCA
Source organism: Hucho hucho (assembly GCA_003317085.1). NCBI lineage: Eukaryota > Metazoa > Chordata > Actinopteri > Salmoniformes > Salmonidae > Hucho > Hucho hucho. The sequence continues at coordinate 882,282 of QNTS01000447.1, forward strand.
TGACAATTCCTTGCAGGTTTTCCTCACATGGTCCACAGCAACCGACGCTCCATGGGAACATGAACTCGTCGAGCCCTCCGAAGAAATTCTCTCCCGGGGTCTCACGATGCTAGGCTAATTCCAAGGCTGTCAACCTCCACAATGAAACGGTAGCTTCAGTCTTCAGAGTCCCCTCAACAAAAATATACAATAACTCTCCTATAAAATAAAATAGGTATTTCCCTTCATGTCTTAATAAGTAGCTGTGGCTATACTTTTTGTGTCTTCTCTAAATTATTCCTCTTCACCAACGGTCATAACGTCCAAATCCATTCTTTCTCAACCAACGGTCTTCTCAGCATCTCTTCTCAACCAACGGTCTTCTCTTCAGCATCTCTTCTCAACCAATGGTCTTCTCTCCTATTTTCCCTCTCTTTATTCTTTTATATCCCAGGCCTCCCGTTAACCAGGTCAACTCTCCCATTGGCCACAACTTAACAAGTGACCTTATTGGTCAAACATGAATTTGAAAGTAAACCAACTTATTCACTTATACTTTAACTAAATATTTCTTCAACATAAAAGCATTAACAATATTACAATTAATAATCAATTTAAATCGGCTGTTAAAATGTAATACTAATTAATTATACAAATAACTCAATACTTGGTTTTAACCAGGGTATTACATAAGACTACAAGGTTTTAGTGTTTGTTTTTAAAACGCGGGACCTTTCTAATAGTTAACATCTATTTTAAACTTCAGGAGCTTAATTACCTTCTCATTGTGTGAGTGGAAAGCTCCTTGTCCCACTGGATACATCTCTGCACTTTTGGAGAGGGACACTTGGAGACGGTGCTCTCTTTTTTCTTGATTGCATCATATTCACGCCAGCATATTTTCCTCTGCATTCAAATGGTCAGTTTCAATTAAAAGGTGTCTTTGTGTGTCTAAAATATCCCCTAGCAATGATTTTGAGCCGCTCTAAGAGGCTCCAAGGCTTTGTGAATCCACAGAAACCCAGTGGAAACTCTCTGAGAGCTAATTTGTGCAGCACATGACAATTTCTTCTCAGTATTGACTGTATGACTGGTGGATGGGCCATAGGATATGAAAGCCATTGGTGAGGAGGATAGAGGGAGTTTGGGAAGGGGTATTTACTATAGGACCAGTGTCATACCATTTGAAAGGGACATGTTGGCACTTGTGGGACTATGTACCCAAATAGGCCCTTACTGAGCATCTGGGGCCCTCTGTATTGTACAGTAATGGTTGAGTCCAATATGGGCAACCCCTACACATTCAACTTACATGGAAATGCCATTTCTGGGAAGAAGAAGGAGGCTATCAAGGTTGGGACTTTGGAGAGAGAGAAGTATAGAGAGAGGCTCTTTGTAAAGGTAAGAAAAGCTTTGTTCCACTATAGTTAGGGTGCCATTAGATGGATATGGGGTATATAGAGACTGTAATCTCAAAAATGTATCCAAAAAAATAGAGATTTTCAGGTGCTAGGTGGTGCCTGTATAATGTTATAGAGAAGGGAGGGACAGGCCATTATGCTGTGCATAAACAAGGTAATATGGAAGCACGGCTAGGGGGAGCCATAGCTGGGAAGGAATGGAGCTTGCTGGCTCTGTGCTACTGCAGACGAGATGTGGGTTGGATTTAGTATGCACAAAGTCAGTAAAACTCAGAATAAAAACGGTATTGTTGTCTATTGTGTTAATTAGCCAGCTATTGTCAGATCTACATTGGTCTCAGGGCTGTTGTCCAAAGGGAAGTGCCCAAACTGCTTCACAGGTGGTGCTCTGTAAAGAAAGATGGGAAGCTGTGATGATTGAACAGTAAGAGACAGAAAATTATTCAAATAAAGAGAAAACATGCAAATGGTAAACTTTGTAAAGATTTTAGTGTGAGATAACGTAGAATTTATTTAGCTTGCTCTGCTATGTGCATATCTAGAGACTGTAAAGATGGCCGCTCCACTTTAGGGAGAGTGGTGAAAGTAACTGCCCACTTCCTGATTGAAGCAGCATCGCAGCTGCTTTGTTTGCACTCATGCTCAGGCAACATATGTTGTTTGAATACAAATTATCAGCTTTAACTTAGAATTAAGTTAATTATTTCGGAAATAATGGTGGTATTTGAGGTTTCAGGACATGGGCCTAGACTTACTGCTTCAAACAGGGAGTGCTGCAGTGTCCTGAGTCTCTGAAGGCTCAGCTATACAGTAGCACAGTGGTGATCGGTTAACCTAAAAGGGAGACGTTAGTGTAACTGCCGTGGGGCCTGGTGTTTCCATGAAATAGCATATTGGGTTAACAGCCCGTATACAGCAAGTTTACTATGGGATGGGTAAAATTGAAACCACCAATTATAAAGCATTCAATTGGGAGGAACAATTAAACACAGGCTTCATTTGTACAAAGGGTTAAATTACAGTGTCGCTTGCTTGCATTTCTGCGATGATGATGATGATGATAGACAGAGTACTAATGTGAAAATGTCTGTAGTAGTGCTTTATGTTTCTTAATTTACTTCACTCTGCTGTTCTCTGTATGACTCAGTCCTGCCCAGTGTCTGTTAGCTTCCATTGCTTCTGACCACCACTTGAGCTGCATGACTTCCACATTTCGCCTGCTAGCGCTGATATCACAGCTACACTGGAGAGATCAGTCTTTTCCATAGAGGCACATTCAGAGCAGCGTGGTGCTGAAGTGTTGAACCGAGGGCTGCTATGCTAACAGAGATAGCTGTTAACTCCTTCACTGACAAATACAATGTCTCTGTATAGTAGGCAATGTGATCCTTTTTAAAAACGGTATGAAAGGCTGTAGAGAGAAATGCTGTCTAATCTCATCTAGAAATTGAAAAGAACCTTATTAGCTGTGCACAGATGCAGTTCATATTTTCCCCCAATCTTGATGGATGTTGTCTTTTCTTTAGGGGTCACATCGATCAGAGCCTGAAGTCGCAGTCCAGGAGCTTGTCAAACCCTTCAACATAAGCAATTACAATTCCTCCACTCACTTGTCAACTGCTACAAGTACTTCTTTACAAATTTTACTCAGATAATTTTATTTAGATATTTTACTCACATGTATAATGCAAAGGCTCTGTCTGACACTTCTTAATATAGCCTACATATGAACTCCACTTTGATTACAGCTTTCACTATTTTACCTACATTTCTGTCATAATAATAAGGGTGTTTTATGGAAACTTACTGCAGTGTATAACATCATTTTGTCTGTTGCTACAACTCTGGGTGTCAGTTGCTCGATAGCTTTGGTCCGGTTGTTGGCAGCGGTTAACATCCTCATCTCAGTATCTCTTTGTATGTGCAGTTGCATCATCTGACACTACAGTTTAAGTCAACCGTGCTGCCCTACAACAGGTTTCTCTTTCACCAAGATTGAGCTCAGATATTCTGTCATCTCTGCTTCTCTGTATGACTCAGTGTCCCGCCAAGTGGCTGTTAATGTCCATTACTTCTAACTACCACTCAAAATGTATGACTTCCTCACTGGAGCTATCAGTCCCCTCCATAAACGCACATTCACATTGGCCTTGCACTGAAATGCTGAAAGGAGGGCTGCTATGTTAATGTAATGGAGGTAAGAAATTGCCAAAAGCTTACTCCACACAACTAGCTTAAATGTTGCCAATGGTGCTATCGTATCGGATCATTTTCTATAGCTCAACTGGTTGGTAAGTTGTCAAGGAGGTTGGTAAGTTGTCAAGGAGGGCGGCCACGTGTGGCGGTCACGTGTGTTTGCGATTAGAGCGCCACTGGTTTGAGCCCAGTAAGGGGACACAGGGACAGTTGAGGAAGCAAAGCTGTTAGCAGCACACTGATTTAGGTTTCACTAACAGAGATGGCTGTTAACACCTTCACTGCTGTCCAATATCAACTGGAAATTGAAAGGACACCATAAGCTGTGCTCAGGTACACTGATTAGTAGTAATAAGTGCATATTATTTATTTCAGGCATCACATCAATCAGAGTCCCAGACCAAGAGCTGTGACTCAGCGTAAACCATTACAATTCCTCCACTCACTTGTCAACAGATACAAATACTTCTGTCAACATTTTACTCCGAATTGTACTTAGATATTTTACTCACAGCAATGATACAAAGGCTCTGACACTTCTTAATGTAGCCTACATATCACCTCCACTTTGATTAAAGCTTTCACTCTTTTACCTACATTTCTGTTTTATGTAAACTTACTGCAAACTTACTGTAGTGTGTAGTTTTATTTTGGCTGTTGCTACATCTCTCTGCACTCCTTAGCTAACAATGGGTATCAGTTGCACAACAGCTGTGGTACTGGTGTTAGTATAATGGACGTCACGCTTCTTGCTTAGCGAGTACCACTTCCTCCTAATTCGGCTCACACAGAGGCTCAAACCCAGGATATCTTGTTTGCTAGCACATGTGACTGCCCTCCCAAAGTGTCTTACCAGTCACACCACACAAAAATCTAGCTATTTGGTGGCGCAAGTGGGGACACTTCAGGCTGAGGAGTAAGTTTTACATATCCCCATGTGCCCCATGTGTCTTGAAACAGCAACCATGGACATCCTCATCTCAGTATCTCTTTGTGTGTGCAGTTGCGTCATCTGGCATCATAACTTTCAAGATCATTTCCATCTAAACCTTCTGAAGACACAGCACTTTGTCATTGTCACTCCTCATTCCTCTAGTTACATTCACATTAATGAAAGCTTTCCATGGAAGTTGGCATCACTCGACACTGCAGCCGTGGGCTAGTGAACCAATCAAAAGTGGATTGAAGAGTAGCCTTATCCCGTAACCCAATCAGCATTGTTTACGCATGAGCCACTCCCACACCCTGCCTTTACATGGAAGGACTGTCCAAGGTCTACAGATGGATGTAAAGGCTGCTAGTTCAGAGAGTGCAGAACCACAATACCAAGACTACTACTACTACTACTATTACTTCTGCTACTACTACTATTACTTCTACTACTACTACTACAGAACCACAATACCAAGACTACTACTACTACTACTACTATTACTTCTACTACTACTACTACTATTACTTCTACTACTATTACTTTTACTACTACTACTATTACTTCTACTACTTCTACTACAGAACCACAATACCAAGACTACTACTACTACTACTATTACTTCTACTACTACTACTAAGATCGGATTACTAATCATAATTTTAGATTAAATCAATGGACATTGAATGTATCTAGCACAATAACATCTATTTTTGGCCACAATTTCAGATTGAATAGTGCAGGTTGTAGATCGCACTGATATCAAAAGACGTAATCCCTTCCAATGATTGCATAAAAAATGATACATTCATCAATACTCTGAGAAGAGTATTTATTTAACCAACATTTCCGTCTGATGTGTGGCATATACAGTGAGGGAAAAAAGTATTTGATCCCCTGCTGATTTTGTACGTTTGCCCACTGACAAAGAAATGATCAGTCTATCATTTTAATGGTAGGTTTATTTGAACAGTGAGAGACAGAATAACAACCAAAAAATCCAGAAAAACGCATGTGAAAAATATTATAAAATGATTTGCATTTTAATGAGAAAATAGTTTTTGACCCCTCTGCAAAACATGACTTAGTACTTGGTGGCAAAACCCTTGTTGGCAATCACAGAGGTCAGACGTTTCTTGTAGTTGGCCACCAGCTTTGCACACATCTCAGGAGGGATTTTGTCCGACTCCTCTTTGCAGATCTTCTCCAAGTCATTAAGGTTTCGAGGCTGACGTTTGGCAACTCGATCCTTCGGCTCTCCACAGATTTTCTATGGGATTAAGGTCTGGAGACTGGCTAGGCCACTCCAGGACCTTAATGTGCTTCTTCTTGAGCCACTCCTTTGTTGCCTTGGCCGTGTGTTTTGGGTCATTGTCATGCTGGAAAACCCATCCACGACCCATTTTCAATGCCCTGGCTGAGGGAAGGAGGTTCTCACCCAAGATTTGACGGTACATGGCCCCGTCCATCGTCCCTTTGATGCGGTGAAGTTATCCTGTCCCCTTAGCAGAAAAACACCCCCAAAGCATAATGTTTCCACCTCCATGTTTGACNTTTTCTTGGTGACTATGGTCCCAGCTGCCTTGAGATCATTGACAAGATCCTCCCGTGTAGTTCTGGGCTGATTCCTCACCGTTCTCATGATCATTGCAACTCCACGAGGTGAGATCTTGCATGGAGCCCCAGGCCGAGGGAGATTGACAGTTCTTTTGTGTTTCTTCCATTTGCGAATAATCGCACCAACTGTTGTCACCTTCTCACCATGCTGCTTGGCGATGGTCTTGTAGCCCATTCCAGCCTTGTGTAGGTCTACAATCTTGTCCCTGACATCCTTGGAGAGCTCTTTGGTCTTGGCCATGGGGGAGAGTTTGGAATCTGATTGATTGATTGCTTCTGTGGACAGGTGTCTTTTATACAGGTAACAAACTGAGATTAGGAGCACTACCTTTAAGAGTGTGCTCCTAATCTCAGCTCGTTACCTGTATAAAAGACACCTGGGAGCCAGAAATCTTTCTGATTGAGAGGGGGTCAAATACTTATTTCCCTCATTAAAATGCAAATCATTTTACAACATTTTTCACATGCGTTTTTCTGGATTTTTTTGTTGTTATTCTGTCTCTCACTGTTCAAATAAACCTACCATTAAAATTATAGACTGATCATTTCTTTGTCAGTGGGCAAACGTACAAAATCAGCAGGGGATCAAATACTTTTTTCCCTCACTGTATGGTATTTTAAACTCCAGTTTCAGAACTGAACAGCAACCATCTGCCATTGGCTGCAGCAGAATACTCGTTCTGGTTGTTAAAAATATGGGGTATAATGTTGTGTCCCAATGTAGAGTCAGCCGATGTTCAAAGAGCAGACTAATCTGTTCTTCAGCTGTATGACAATATTATATTATTATTCAGCTAAATTCCAGATGCATTTGCCGAATGTGCGTACACAATAAAAAGTTTATCAAGGATTCACAAGGCTGCTTTGTGAATATTCTGAATACAAGCTAAAGCAAATCACCCCACATAATTCACATTCAATAAAGTTGGCACTACTTGCAGACATGAGCGATGTATATACTAAAATACTCTCTTCTCTCTCTAGGATGACAGTGAAGTCGTATGTGCAGCAGCAGCCATGGACAAGGAGACAGTGGTCATAATCCTACAAGGCATGGAGAAAGTCTCCTCTTTCGCAGCCACCATAAACCCACTCTTCGACATAGTCACTGCAGTGGTGAAGGTGACATAGGGCCTGGTCACCAAAGACCTCACCCAAGACCTGGACGTCCAACAATTTGGCCGCATCCATGCCAAGCTGGTAAGCATCTCCAAGACAAACCAGCAGTCACCTGAACGAGGTCAATGAGAATGACAGCAAGTATGAAGAGAATATCAAGCACCAGTACACCGCCTTCAAAACCATGGTGGAACAGATCCAAAAATACCCTGAGGGAAGAGAGGGATACATGGCAGAGTTCCAGAGGGTCTATGAGAGAGACAAGGATACCCTTGCTCTAGACACGTACTACAGCAGTGTCATAGAAGAGAATCAAACTTTTGAACAAGGTGTACCTAGAGCACTACAAGCAAAACTGAGACGTCATGGAGAAAAAGTGTTCCCAACTGGCTAATATCTTTCGCATAGGTCTGATGACACTAATGGCATATACGGTGGTCAGAGAGGATGATGAAGTTGAAGTCAGGGATAAATGGGCCCCCAGGGTGGAGAAGATTCAGGCCAAGATGGATGAGGCGCTGGCCCAGTGTGAGGGGAACTGATCTTCATCCACTCCCAGGGTCGGGTGGCATATGAGGGCTTTAAAGGGATACTTTGGGATTTTGGCAATGAGGCCCTTTATCTACTTCACCAGAGTCAGAGCACCAACTACACCAAGAACATTGACAGTATAACGCACCTGAAGTATGGAGTCAGCAGGAGCAGACACCCCCGTGTTGACAGTCAAGGAGCGCGTCCAGCAACAGGCGACCATTTTGCAACATCTCGGCACCGCCATGGATCGTGTCATGCAGACGATGGACCGCTGGGAGAGAGGAGGAGTTCCACCAGCACCTCTACCAGCACCACCACAGGCACCACTGCTCAACCCTCCTTCACCCGGTCCCAGTGGGATTCGGCTCGCGCTCCCGAGGGAGTATGATGGGACGGGGAGCTGGACGCGGACATTGAGCAGGCGTTACGTGCAGAGCCCGCTCCGCTTCAGTGTCCCGCTGGTCGTCTGTACATTCTGTCTGCTGTCCGTGACCGTTTGATCTATTGGGCTCACATTTCACCCTCCTCTGGTCATCCTGGGATTGGTCGGACGGTGCGCTGTTTGGTTGGGATGTAATAATACGTGTGTGTCTTTCCGGTCACAACTAGTAGACTTGTTTACGTGCTGCTGTGCGTTTTGTTGCTAACCTAACTTTGCTACCTGCCAGCTTTACGGTTTTTACTTTTTACTTTGTAATTATCGTTTTTATTTTTTCATTCAACTTTTTCACTCCGGACGCTTTATCTGGACGTGTTTCGTCAGGACCTCCACCAACTGAAGCTAAGTAGTAACACTAACATGATGCCTTCTAACTGCTGTCGCTGTACTCATAATATACAGGAGAACGGTCGCCTTAAGGCAAGGATAGCTGTGCTGCAAGCCCGGCTTCAGACGCAATCGTTAGGCAAGGGAAATGGAAGTGTAGGAAAGGATGAAACAGCGTCTGTGCCACCAGTAAGTACAGATAGTCGTAGAAATCCCCTCGCACAGTCCCCGCAGCCGGACAATTTTCTCACGGCTTCTGGAAGGAAATGCTGTAGCAATGCTCAACCGGTGTCGCTCATTCAGCCGACAGAAACTTTCAACCGGTTTTCCCCATTAAGCAGCGGGTCGGAGTCAGAGGACGAGCCTTCTCTGGTCTCTACTCCTCCCGTTACGGGGTCTGAGATGCCGAGGCCTCCCACCATTAGCACTGACAAATTGAAAACTCTAGTCATTGGCGACTCCATTACTCGCAGTATTAGACTTGAAGCGAATCACCCAGCGATCATACACTGTTTACCAGGGGGCAGGGCTACCGACGTTAAGGCTAACCTGAAGATGGTGCTGGCTAAAGATAAAACTGGCGAGTGTAGAGAGTATAGAGATATTGTTATCCACGTCGGCACCAACGATGTTAGGATGAAACAGTCAGAGGTCACCAAGCGCAACATAGCTTCAGCGTGTAAATCAGCTAGAAAGATGTGTCGGCATCGAGTAATTGTCTCTGGCCCCCTCCCAGTTAGGGGGAGTGATGAGCTCTACAGCAGAGTCTCACAACTCAATCGCTGGTTGAAAACTGTTTTCTGCCCCACACAAAAGATAGAATTTGTAGATAATTGGCCCTCTTTCTGGGACTCACCCACAAACAGGACCAAGCCTGGCCTGTTGAGGAGTGACGGACTCCATCCTAGCTGGAGGGGTGCTCTCATCTTATCTACGAACATAGACAGGGCTCTAACTCCTCTAGTTTCACAATGAGATAGGGTGCAGGCCAGGCAGCAGGCTGTTAGCCAGCCTGCCAGCTTAGTGGAGTCTGCCACTAGCACAGTAAGTGTAGTCAGCTCAGCTATCTTTATTGAGACTGTGTCTGTGCCTCGACCTAGGTTTGGCAAAACTAAACATGGCGGTGTTCGCCTTAGCAATCTCACTAGAATAAAGACCTCCTCCATTGCTGCCATTATTGAAAGAGATTGTGATACCTCACATCTCAAAATGGGGCTACTTAATGTTAGATCCCTCACTTCCAAGGCAGTTCTAGTCAATGAACTAATCACTGATCATAATCTTGATGTGATTGGCCTGACTGAAACATGGCTTAAGCCTGATGAATTTATTGTGTTAAATGAGGCCTCACCTCCTGGTTACACTAGTGACCATATCCCCCGCGCATCCCGCAAAGGCGGAGGTGTTGCTAACATTTACAATAGCAAATTTCTATTTACAAAAAACAAAAAAACGACGTTTTCGTCTTTTGAGCTTCTAGTCATGAAATCTATGCAGCCTACTCAATCACTTTTTATAGCTACTGTTTACAGGCCTCCTGGGCCATATACAACGTTCCTCACTGAGTTCCCTGAATTCTTATCGGACCTTGTAGTCATGGCAGACAATATTCTAATTTTTGGTGACTTTAATATTCACATGGAAAAGTCCACAGACCCACTCCAAAAGGCTTTTGGAGCCATCATCGACTCTGTCGGTTTTGTCCAACATGTCTCCGGACCTACTCACTGCCACAGTCATACTCTGGACCTAGTTTTGTCCCGTGGAATAAATGTTGTGGATCTTAATGTTTTTCCTCATAATCCTGGACTATCGGACCACCATTTTATTACGTTTGAAATCGCAACAGATAATCTGCTCAGACCCCAACCAAGGATCATCAAAAGTCGTGCTATAAATTCTCAGACATCCCAAAGATTCCTAGATGCCCTTCCAGAATCCTTCCACCTACCCAAGGACGTCAGAGTACAAAAATCAGTTAACCACCTAACTGAGGAACTCAATGTAACCTTGCGCAATACCCTAGATGCAGTTGCACCCCTAAAAACAAAAAACATTTGCCATAAAAAACTAGCTCCCTGGTATACAGAAAATACCCGAGCTCTGAAGCAAGCTTCCAGAAAATTGGAACGGAAATGGCGCCACACCAAACTGGAAGTCTTCCGACTAGCTTGGAAAGACAGTACCATGCAGTATCGAAGAGCCCTCACTGCTGCTCGATCATCCTATTTTTCCAAGTTAATTGAGGAAAATAAGAATAATCCAAAATTTATTTTTGATACTGTCGCAAAGCTAACTAAAAAGCAGCATTCCCCAAGAGAGGATGGCTTTCACTTTAGCAGTGATTCATTCATGAACTTCTTTGAGGAAAAGATCATGATCATTAGAAAGCAAATTACGGACTCCTCTTTAAATCTGCGTATTCCTCCAAAGCTCAGTTGTCCTGAGTCCACACAACTTTGCCAGGACATAAAATCAAGAGAGACACTCAAGTTTTTTAGTACCATATCTCTTGACACATTGATGAAAATAATCATGGCCTCTAAACCTTCAAGCTGCATACTGGACCCTATTCCAACTAAACTACTGAAAGAGCTGCTTCCTGTGCTTGGCCCTCCTATGTTGAACATAATAAACAGCTCTCTATCTACCGGATGTGTACCAAACTCACTAAAAGTGGCAGTAATAAAGCCTCTCTTAAAAAAGCCAAACCTTGACCCAGAAAATATAAAAAACTATCGGCCTATATCGAATCTTCCATTCCTCTCAAAAATTTTAGAAAAAGCTGTTGCGCAGCAACTCACTGCCTTCCTGAAGACAAACAATGTATACGAAACGCTTCAGTCTGGTTTTAGACCCCACCATAGCACTGNAACATAATGTTAACTTTCACTGCTATGCGGATGACACACAGCTGTACATTTCGATGAAACATGGTGAAGCCCCAAAATTGCCCTCCCTGGAAGCCTGTGTTTCAGACATAAGGAAGTGGATGGCGGAAAATTTTCTACTTTTAAACTCTGACAAAACAGAGATGCTAGTTCTAGGTCCCAAGAAACAAAGAGATCTTCTGTTGAATCTGACAATTAATCTTGATGGTTGTACAGTCGTCTCAAATAAAACTGTGAAGGACCTCGGCGTTACTCTGGACCCTGATCTCTCTTTTGACGAACATATCAAGACTGTTTCAAGGACAGCTTTTTTCCATTTACGTAACATTGTAAAAATCAGAAACTTTCTGTCCAAAAATGATGCAGAAAAGTTAATCCATGCGTTTGTAACTTCTAGGTTAGACTACTGCAATGCTTTACTTTCCGGCTACCCGGATAAAGCACTAAATAAACTTCAGTTAGTGCTAAACACGGCTGCTAGAATCTTGACTAGAACCCCAAAATTTGATCATATTACTCCAGTACTAGCCTCTCTACACTGGCTTCCTGTTAAGGCAAGGGCTGATTTCAAGGTTTTACTGCTAACCTACAAAGCATTACATGGGCTTGCTCCTACCTATCTTTCCAATTTGGTCCTGCCGTACATACCTACACGTACGCTACGGTCACAAGACGCAGGCCTCCTTACTGTCCCTAGAATTTCTAAGCAAACAGCTGGAGGTAGGGCCTTTTCCTATAGAGCTCCATTTTTATGGAATAGTCTGCCTATCCATGTGAGAGACGCAGACTCTGTCTCAACCTTTAAGTCTTTATTGAAGACTCATCTCTTCAGTAGGTCTTATGACTGAGTGTAGTCTGGCCCAGGAGTGTGAAGGTGAACGGAAAGGCACTGGAGCAACGAACCACCCTTGCTGTCTTTGCCTGGCCGGTTTCCCCTCCACTGGGATTCTCTGCCTCTAACCCTATTACAGGGGCTGAGTCACTGGCTTACTGGTGCCGTGGCGGAGATCTTGTGGGCTATACTCGGCCTTGTCTCAGGATGGTAAGTTGGTGGTTGAAGATTTCCCTCTAGTGGTGTGGGGGCTGTGCTTCGGCAGAGTGGGTGGGGTTATATCCTGCCTGTTTGGCCCTGTCCGGGGGTATCGTCGGACGGGGCCACAGTGTCTCCCGACCCCTCCTGTCTCAGCCCCCAGTATTTATGCTGCAGTAGTTTATGTGTCGGGGGGTTAGGGTCCGTCTGTTATATCTGGAGTATTTATTTTATCTGGTGTCCTGTGCGAATTTAAGTATGCTCTCTCTAATTATCTCTCTCTTTCTTTCTTTTTTCTTCTTCTCTCTCTCGGAGGACCTGAGCATTAGGACCATTCCTCAAGGCCTACCTGGCCTGATGACTCCTTGATGTCCCGAGTCCACCTGGCCGTGCTGCTTCTCCAGTTTCAACTGTTCTGCCTGTTTTATGAACATTTTAAAATCTTGTCCATGTTCTGTTATAATCTGCACCCGGCACAGCCAGAAGAGGACTGGCCACCCCTCACAGCCTGGTTCCTCTCTAGGTTTCTTCCTAGGTTTTGGCCTTTCTAGGGAGTTTTTCCTAGCCACCGTGCTTTTACACCTGCAGTGCTTTTACACCTGCATTGCTTGCTGTTTGGGGTTTTAGGCTGGGTTTCTGTACAGCACTCTGTGACATCAGCTGATGTAAGGGGGGCTTTATAAATAAATTTGATTTGATTTGATTTGATACTGGTGGCCTACTTTGGCTAAGGACGTGAGAGTTTATGTTTCTTCCTGCTCGGTGTGCGCTCAGTGCAAGGCTCCTAGGCACCTGCCCAGAAGGAAGCTACACCCCTTACCCGTTCCACAGCGGCCTTGGTCACACCTGTCGGTGGATTTCCTGACCGATCTTCCCCCCTCACAGGGAAACACCACGATCCTGGTCGTTGTGGATTGGTTCTGCCGTCTCCTCCCTCTGCCTGGTCTCCCTACGGCCCAACAGACTGCGGAGGCCTTGTTTACACACGTCTTCCGGCACTACGGGGTGCCTGAGGATATAGTGTCTTTAATGGTATTACCTCCCGAGATGTGCCTATTTGTAAACAGATTATTTATGTCAGTTGTTACAGCATGGATATGAAGTGATGTTTAATTTACTAATCTTTCTAATTCGTACTAATTCAGTCATAATAAAAACAGCATTCAAATTCTACATTTGTCATTATACATTGTGACAATACACTGCAGCACATCAGCTGTTATTGGATGTATATATGTGTGTCTTGCCTGTCTTGTGTAAACATGTTGATGTCTATTGCCATTACAGCAAGCTAGTGCACCCGCACTCACCGGAGCCCCTTCTAATTGAATTGATATTTGCACATAAGTCAGCATTTCCTGACCACAGCTTTGGTTTTATAGTCTATGAATAACCTTTGGCTGTGCGATGAGCTCCAAAGTGCTTGGATCAGCATGATGGAATCACACATTAGCAGTGTTGGAGGTGGAGAGCGGTGGAAATGGCCATCGTTTCTTGGCCGGTGGAGTAGCTTTATGGTTCTGCCGGGACTTTAGCCTCAGTGCTATGCTATCGTAAATCAAGCCTGTCAAAATTCATTGAGCGCAGTCTGTAATGTACAGTGCAGTGGGAAATATACCTTTTTTAATCATCCCCTTGTCTTCCATGTGCTCTCTTTATACAGTATGTGTCTATGGGATGTTCGAGGAGAACAGGGGTTAGGAGATTTCTTGTTATTTACTAGGGTGGCTTAATAGGATAACATTGCTCCTCTCTGAAGATCAAGTTTCATAGGCAAGGGTATGAGTTCCATAAGAAGGGTCTCATTGACAGTGATGGAAAAGTACCCAATTGTCATACCTGAGTAAAAGCATAGATACCTTAATATAAAGTTACTTAAGTAAAATCGAAAGTCACCCAGTAAAATACTACTTGAGTAAATGTCTAAAAGTATTTGGTTCTAAATATACTTAGGTATCAAAAGTAAATGTAATTGCTAAAATGTACTTAATTATCAAAAATCAAAAAGCATTTCAAATTCCTTATATTACGTTTTCTTGATAAGGGCTTGAATTGGACCATTTTCCTGTCCTGCTAAGCATTTAAAATGTAACGAGTACTTCTGTATGTCAGGGAAAATGTATGGAGTAAAAAATAGGATACATTATTTTCTTAGGAATGTCGTGAAGTAAAAGTGAAAGTTATCAAAAATATAAATAGTTAAGTAAAGTACAGGTACCTCAAAAAAACTACTTAAGTAGTACTTTAAAGTATTTTTACTTAAGTACTTTACGCCACTGCTCATTGATCATACATTTACCACCACTGAAAAACAGGTGGTGTTGAAAGAGATAGAATGCTGCAGACCAATGGTTGACTGAAATAGTCACCATGAAAGAGCACTTCTCTTCAAACACACAACCTGTCCTGCAGACCACTGGTGAAATGCATCATCACAACAGGATAAACAATGCCACAAAGTTTAATTCCATTGCCAACTTTCCCCAGCAGGATGGGAAATTGGAGTAAACAGGGCATCTCTGGACGTAATTTTGCTCTTCATGCAGCCAAGCATAGTAGGCTGTAGTATAGTATATAACTATGGAAATAATTGCAATGTCTCAATTCATAGGTGTTATGGAACAGAGACTCAAGACAAAAAGGTTTCCAAAAAGGAGTAACAGGTTTAATGGAATAGAGCTGGTGATGACAAAATGAAGTAGAGAAAGTCTCTGTAAGATGGTGATGGGAAATCCAGATAGGTATTCTTGTATGAAGAGGAGGAGGTGGCCGGAGGATGAACACTGGAACCAGGAACACGAGGGAGACACTGGAAGGTAGCTGATTGTTCCATCTTATGCTTCCAGCTCCAATCTCCTTGTCCCTCACTCAGGAATGAGTTTGCTCTGGTCTGTTTCACTGACACAACCCCCTCACGGATATACGACTGACACGACTACTAGGTTACTGCACGTCCACACCCACTAATCTTGAGTCCACTGTCACTAGAGACACTAACACACCACCACCTCGGACCGACTAGGGACTGAATAGGCTGGTGGGGTTCATGTTTTTATTTGTTTAAATACAAGATTGGAGCCATGTTGTCACTGTCCATGGTCTGTTTTTCACTGTAGCTTGGTGGTTAGTTCAGCTCTTATTGCAGAAACCATACAGCATAAGCTCATGGAACCTCTTGTATTAATTAGTGGTTCTGTGGGCTTTCTTGGGTAACATCCTATTGATCCATGGAGCTCTACTCCTGCATAAAGAGCTTTCCCTGTGATAGCACGCCAATATGGAATGACCAAAACTTCTGTTTGCTAGCCTGATCTATTGAGGAAATCTGCTTTGTGGTGAAAGAGTCAAGGGTACATTGTTCATCTGGTTAAAAATATTTACCTGTCTTCAGGAAGAGATAGCAGCCAATATCAATATTTCATAAACAAATGAGTGATTTGATGGAGAGCAGCATCAGAGTGGCCCTGGAGGGTCTGGATCAATGGCAGGATGGCTCTGCCCGGCTGTCTCTTCCAATCCCAGACCAGGATAATGTTATTACCCATCGGAGTGGACCATCAACCAGCCCACTGCTCTTTAAGTGGGCTAATCTGATAAAAAAGCATTAAAACATTTGTTCAGTGACACACAGAAGCAGGTTCAGGCCAGCACTCAGGATCAACTCTGTAATGGTCTCTCTCCTGGCTGGAGGATCTGCAGTTAGAGGTTGGGGCTGTAGTCTTGTGAGTGTTCAGCTACTCACTTCTCTAGGAGTAGTGGTATTTGGGACTCTATGAAATAGTTCATGGATTGTCTGTAGAACACATCTTTATGGTGAAATACCATACAGAAAGTGTGTCCAGGGAATAAAAAACATATGTTTTCGCTATAAATAGTCCCCCAGGCATGCTGTTATTTGTCTGTCCACAAAACCATTAGCGAATTGAAGTTGTAATCTGTATATTGATCTGAATAACCCAGTGCGCTCTGTTAAACATGTGCTCTCTGTTCTCTCTCTCTCTCTCTCTCTCTCTCTCTTCTCACTCTCTTACATACACATACTGTATCTACAACCTGTCACTGCAGAACTTCAGCTTTGATAAAATACAATACATATTCTTTAAATAGTTAGAATTTCTTACCTTGTCCATTGAGACTGACACCATAGCAAGTTCCATGTGTGAAACTTAAATGGTGTAAAATTGTCTGTCTGTAAGACAAATTAGCATTCTGGATCACAACACTGGTGCAAGTATAGCTGTATGTAACTATTTAGCAGACTTTGGTGGACACTCATGGTTAACTTATGTGGTCTCTACTAACCGCTGTGGCAGTCCTCGCTTCCTATGAATGGTATTAGTTGTTTGGCTGGCAAAGCGTGGGCCTGTGTGTGGTAGACTGGGGTCCACAGCAGGGGGCCATGGCCAATGATACTGGAACAATGAGGCATGTGAAAATATCACGTGACTGTCTAGCTGACCACCTACCCCACTCAAATACTGATGAGGCTTGATTCTATTGACAGCTACAC
This sequence comes from Hucho hucho, assembly GCA_003317085.1. Classification (NCBI taxonomy): domain Eukaryota; kingdom Metazoa; phylum Chordata; class Actinopteri; order Salmoniformes; family Salmonidae; genus Hucho; species Hucho hucho. Next base: position 899,276 of record QNTS01000447.1, read on the forward strand.
TGCCTCACTGGGTTGTGTGCAACTCAATCAAGCAAATAGACCTCAGAATATGATTTGAGACACAATAGACAGTATAATCTGGTTACAATGAAACAGATTATTGGAATGTAGCTGTTGTACACATTTTTTAACAGTGCTCATACCTGCATGGATCAGAGATATTATAAAGTATGAACTGTTCTGCTGAAACTTACAGTAAAAGTCAATTCGGGGGTAAAACACATGCTTAAGCAAGATTCACGAGTCAGAATAATTTCACTTTAAATTTGCATAAAGTCTGAAGGTGGTTTGTTTGGTTTGTAGGGGCAAGAATGAAATCTGGGGTGAATTTGTCTGATCTAGCTTGTAGTTTGTATTGATCCGTGGGACTTACTGATGGCCTGGGCCTCACCACCAGGGCAGCAGTGTGCATACAGATCAGTGGCTTCCCCTGGGCACTGACATCAATTTAACGTCTATACCACATTGGTTCAATGTAATTCCATTGAAGTGGCGTGGAAACAACGTTGATTCAACCAGTGTGCCCAGTGGGTTATGACTCAGATGGGTCAAAGTTCAGTTAGAGTACAGAATTTATGGATGATTAGCCTACTATACATAGCAACACATGACAAAGAGGGAAGGGGAGGGTGAGAAATTGTATTTGTTAGTGATGTTAATCATCATCAAATAGTTCATTGCCATAGCAGCATTTGTTTGGATGTTAAATGAGGAGAAGGAGTCATTGATGCGAGTAACCAGTCTTGTTCAGCACATTGTAATACATCCAGGTATATCAAGCGCACTGGAAAAAACACTGGTGTTGCAGCAATTAACATTTACCAATAGATGGCATTAAGGTGCCATTTTACAGCCATAATCTTACACCCATCTTCCCTTTTATAAAATAGGACAGGAGATGTCAATTCACTAACAAAACAAACCTAGTAATAATATCCAACATGAACAGTTTTTTATTTTTTTTCAGGTATAAAATAAACAACACATTTTGATAGTCTCTTCACTTTTTCCATATTTATTTATTTTTTATTTGTTTGTATATCTGTCAGGAATCTATAGGAGGAAACATACAGATTAAGCATTTTAGGTGGCTGGGACAGCCACCCGCAGCGTGAAAAGGCAGGGGGCTTTTCTGTGATCACGCACTGGCTCAGCAACCCTAAGGTCAATCCTGTTACGACGTTACAGTGATCCATCCACTTCAACCAAGTAATCGCGTGGTGCAACTTCTTGCACACAAGATCCGAGTCTCCAGAGGCCCGTCCAGTCCCCAGGTAGTGGATTCATCTGCACCGCTTCACCGCTGCACTGAGCTCAGGTAAGTCCTTTGCTGATTTGTCGTAGATGAACTTGGACACCTGTTTTCTGTGATGAAGCTTCTCCAGTACATCTGTCACCACACAAGGCACCAGGAGCGTGTTGGCTACTGACAGATCTGTGCCATGAGGCGCTGGGCCGGGCTACTATTCATGGGTTCCGTTAGGGTATTGCGCCACTGCAATACTGATTTCCAGGCATCCTTGACCTCTCGCAGAGCTTTTTTGCAGAGGTTCTTTGTGATTTTGACTGCCTACTCTGCCTTCCCATTCGTTTTTGGGTGTTGTGGCGATGAGGTGCTCAATTTCCCATTCCGCAGCACATTTCCGGAATTCAAAGCAGGATTACCCTATCTGGCTGGCCATAGCGGGCAAACTGAGCCTTGCAGCGTTTAATTGTTGTCTCTGCTGAGAGGTCGGGGAGGAGGTCAATCTCCCAGAAGTCTGAGTAATGATCGACTAATAGAAGAAAGTCTTTGCCACTGTGCTGGAAGAGATCTAGACTTACTATCTATCTGTCAGGTGCGCGTTGGTAGCTTATGGGACATCATCATCTCTCTCTGTTGCTCAATGGCATATTCATTGCTGATTGTGAATTTATTTACATAGTCTTATTTCACTCAGCATTCCTGGACAATACAGTGTGTCACCTGTTTGTCTGTAACAGGCCTCACCTCCAATGTGACTTGAGTGCATGCGCGCCAACATCTCAGGGCGCAGAGACCGGGGAATAACGACTCTCTGACCCTTGAATATTACTCCATTTTGAACACTAAGCTACTATTTGACTGGCAAATATTCTCTGATGGCTAGAGCTGTTTCCTCCTTGCAGTCGAGCCAGCCCATCAGAATCACAGACTTGGAGGTGCTCGTCCCTGTCTGTGTGCTGTCTGATTTGTACAAGGCGCTAGTCAGTAACATTGAGGTAGTCAGCCTGGTTGATGTGTTCAACATCCACTTGCTCTGTTTGTAAGCTGCACACTGAGTGTTGTTCATGCATGGAGCGTGTGTGCCTGATGCAGAAGCCCTGCTGAGCGTGTCACTCACATACATATCCAGCCCTGGCTTATACACCACCTTGAGGTTGCAGCTTTGTAGAGCCAGTAGCAATATCTGAAGGCGCTTCTGGCGTTCAGGAGAGTCTTGCTGAATATAGCAATAAGGGGCACGTGATCAGTCTCTGCGGTAATGTTGTTGCACATACAACAGAATTCTGAGACACTCCTCTATCTGGCCATAGTTCTAGTCTGTTGGAGTGAGTGCCCTAGAGGCAAATGCCACAGGCTGGCCCTCCTGCATTAGGCAACAGCCCAGTTTATAATGTATAGTTTAACATGTGTCCGTGTTGAAACTGAAAAATGTAAAAAGTAGCATTTTTTTTTCTGTAATGAACATAACTTTAATTTACTGTAGACAATTAATATTTTAATAATGTTGTCTCACTGTGAGTACAGTTTCTTCATCAACATTGCTCAAGCGTAGTGCAGTGAATTATCAACGAGAAGGAGTGGTCCAAGTTTTTTGTCACTTTCACTTCATTTCCTGTGGGACCTCATTAACCAAGGGAAGTAGTTTCGTACTGTTCCATCTTCCTCAACTACCTCAAATCAACCAAGTGGTGCTGAATCTCCTTCATTTAACTCTTTAGGCATCATCAGCAGTGATGACGGTTTTGGAGAGTCTGGCGTGCCCAAAGTAAAATGCCTGCCACTCAGGCCCAGAAACTAGGATATGCACATAATTAGTACTATTGGATAGGAAACACTCTGAAATTTCTAAGTTTCTAAAACTGTTAAAATGATGTCTGTGAGTATAACAGAACTGATATAGCAGGCAAAAACCCAAGGGATTTCTGTCCAGATTTTGTTTGTTGTTGTGACATTTCCTCTGTTTGATAGGCTTCCTATTGAAATCCATGTAAAATAGCTCCCAGATTGCAGTACCTATGGCTTCCACTAGATGTCAACAGTCTTTAGACATAGTTTGAAGGCTTTATCACTGAACAGAACTGAACAGAAGAAGAATTACTGAAGGAACCACGGATGTCAATAACTTTTCCTGGGCACGAGACCGTGAGCGCGCCCCTCTTTATTTTCCTTTTATATCGTTTAGGATATCATCTGTGTAAAATATAATCTGTAATATTCATAAAAGGATACCTAAGGATGCATTATAAATGATGTTTGATTTGTATGGGCAAAGTTGATAGGTATAATTTGAACGCTTTCTCTTCACTGTACAACGGGCGACTCGACGGTGGATTTTCTGAACATAACGCGCCAACCAAACGGAGATTTATGGATATAATAAATGACTTTTTCTAACAAAAGAACCATTGGATGTCTTCCTTGGACACTTGGGATGCCCACAGCAGAAGTTCTTCGAATGGTAAGTGATTTACTTTAGCTCTTATATGGGTTTTGTGTGACCCGTGCTGGTTATGAATTTATGCTAATGCATAAATATGAGAGGTGCTATCCTCAAACAATCAAATGTTGTGCTTTCGCCGTAAAGCCTTTTTGAAATCTGACAACGCTGTGATATTGCCAAGAATCAGAGCTTTTGATGACTATGCAACACTTTTGGATTTTGAATTTGGCGCCTTACATTTCACCGGGTAGTGTCGGGATTGGGGCGCTAGCGCCCCAGTTATCCCTAAGTGGTTTAACCTCTTAGGGATAATTAAGGAGCGCCCCACCTGTGACAACTTCTTCCAAAATGCAGAGTGCCAAATTCAAATTACAAAAGTGGTAATATAAAACATTCATGAAAATACAAGTGTTGCATACTGGGGGGGGGGGGGTACTGTCACGACCTCTGCTGAAGTCGGTGCCTCTCCTTGTTCGGGCGGTGTTCGGCAGTCGAAGTCACCGGTCTTCTAGCCATCATAGACGGATCCAACACATCCTCCACCGGAACCCAGCATCTTTCCTCCGGACCGTACCCCTCCCACTCCACGAGGTACTGAAGGCCCCTCCTACGACGCCTCGAATCCAGTATGGAGCGGACTGAGGGGGCGGAGGAACCTCCCGCGCCTCAGACTCCTGGAGCGGACAAGCCACCACCGGCCTGAGGAGGGGCGGAGCTTCGGTGGTGTACCCGAGCGCTGAGAGAGCACGGCTCCTATCCCAGCCTCGGACGCGTCCACCTACACTATGAACGCCAAAGAGGGATCTGGATGAGCCAGCATGGGAGCCGAGGTAAACAGAGCCCTCAGGTGACCAAAAGCCCTGTCCGCCTCAGCCGACCACTGCAACCGCACCAGTCCCCCCTTCAGCAGTGAGGTAATGGGAGCCGCTACCTGACCAAAACCCTGAAAAACCTCCGGTAGTAATTGGCAAACCCTAGAAACCGCTGCACCTCCTTTACCGTGGTGGGAGTCGACCAATTACACACGGCTGAAATGCGGTCACTCTCCATCTCCACCCCTGAGATGGAAATGCGATACCCTAGGAAGGAGACGGACTGTTGAAAGAACAGGCATTTTTCCGCCTTGACGTACAGGTCATGCTACAACAGTCGACCAAGCACCATGCGCACCAGGGACACATACTCAGCGCATGTAGCGGAGTATATCAGAACGTCATAAATATACACCACTACACCCTGCCCGTGCAGATCCCTGAAAATCTCGTCTACAAAGGCCTGGAAGACTGATGGAGCATTCATCAACCCGTACGGCATGACAAGGTACTCATAATGCCCTGAGGTGGTACTGAAAGCCGTCTTCCACTCGTCTCCCTCCCAGATACGCACCAGGTTGTAAGCTCTCATGAGATCTAATTTGGTGAAGAAGCGCGCCCCGTGCATTGACTCAATTGCACTGGCTATGAGAGATAGCGGATAACTGTACCTCACAGTGATCTGGTTGATACTTTGATAGTCAATACACGGGCGCAGACCTCCCTCCTTCTTCTTCACAAAAATAATCTCGAGGAGACAGGTGAATTGGAGGACCGAATGTACCCCTGACGCAGGGATTTGGAGACATATGTTTCCATAGCCGCCGTTACCGCCTGCGACAGGGGATACACGTGACTCCTGGGAAGTGTGGCGTCTACCAGGAGGTTTATCGCACAATCCCCCCATCGATGGGGTGGTAATTGAGTTGCCTTCTTTTTACAGAAGGCAGGAGCCAAATTGGCATGGTGGAGACCTGGTCTGGACTTTCCACCATGGTAGCACCAACGGAAACCCCTAAACACCTCCCCGAGCACTCTCGCGACCACCCCGTGAGAGCCCTCTGTTGCCACGAAACCGTGGGTTCATGACAGCCTAACCAGGGTAGGTCTAGTACCACGGGAAATGCAGGAGAGTCAATGAGAAAGAAGCTGATTCTCTCCTTGTGACACCCCTGCGTCACCATGTCCAGGGGAGCGGTGGCCTCCCTAATTAACCCTGACCCTAATGGTCGACCATCTAGGGCGTGAACAGGGAGGGGCATATTCACGGGAACAATGGGGGTCCCTAAACTAAGGGCAAATGATCTATCTATAAAATTCCCAGCTGCACCTGAATCGACGAGCACCTAATGCTGGGAATGCGGGGAAAACTCAGGGAAAACAACATGCTAAAACATGTGTGCAACAGAGGGCTCTGGGTGAGCATGGTGCCCGCTCACCTGGGGTGATGTGAGAGTGCCCTGCCTGCTGCCTTGACTCCCAGAGGAACCAACCTGACACCGACCGGCAGTGTGACCTCTGCGGACACAGATGATGCACGAACCGGAACCTCCTCCGGTCTCCCTGCGCGCAGCACCTCCCAGCTCCATGGGCATCGGAGCGGTGGTGCTGGGGAATGGAACCGACATACCCTCATCTGAACGTCCGTGGGTAGCCAGAAGGTTATCCAACCGAATGGACAAGTCCACCAGCTGGTCGAAGTTGAGGGTGGTGTCCCTGCAGGCCAACTCCCGACAGACGTCCTCGCGCAGACTGCAATGATAGTAGTCGATGAGAGCCCTGTCGTTCCATCCCGTGCCGGCAGCTAGCCGAAAGTCCATGGCGAACTCTTGGGTGCTCCTCGTCCCCTGCCTCAAATGGAAAAGGCGTTCACCCGCCGCTCTACCCTCGGGTGGGTGGTCGAAGACTGCCCGAAAGCGGCGAGTGAACTCCTCGAAATTGTCCAACGCCGCATCACCTTCTCCCCACACGGCGTTGGCCCACTCCAAGGCTTTCCCCGAGAGACATGAGACAAGGGCGGACACCTTCTCACGGCCCGAAGGAGCCGGGTGGACGGTTGCCAGATATAGCTCCAGCTGTAGCAGGAACCCCTGGCAGTGTGCAGCCTTCCCCTTGTACTCCTGGGGAATGGCGAGACGAATCCCACTGGGACCGGATGAAGGGGGGTGAGTAGTGGAGACCCTGGCCGGACTCGTGGAGGTGCTGGAGGAACGCTCTGTCTCTCCCAGCGATCCATGGTCTGGAGGACGCGGTCCATGACGGCTCCTAGATGGTAAAGCATCGCCGTGTGCTCCTTGACGCGCTCCTCGACCCCTCTATCAGGGGCACCTGCTCCTGCTGACTCCATGATGTGGTGTGTAATTCTGTCATGCACGTGTGTGTAGCTGGTGCGTGAGAGTCAGGCGCAGGAGAGCAGAAATGAGTGAACGAAAGCACTTTACTGATACAGTCACTGAATGCAATTGCGTCACAACAACAGAAAACAAGTGCGGCAGCACAAAACACAATAAACAACAAGTCCAGCGCAAACCAGCCAGAACGTGCCACTGACAAAAAACAATTACACACACAGACATGGTGGAAACCAGAGGGTTAAATACATGACAAGTAATGAGGGAATGACAACCAGGTGTGTGGGGAAACAAGACAAAACAAATGGAAAATGAAAGGTGGATCGGTGATGGCTAGAAGACCGGTGACTTCGACCGCCGAACACCGCCCGAACAAGGAGAGGCACCGACTTCGGCGGAGGTCGTGACAAAACATAACATTTGATTGTCTGAGGACAGCGCCCCGCATATTTTCTGCATTATCATAATAGCATAACCAGCACGGGTGTCACAAAACTCAGAAAAAGCGATAAAATAAATCGCTTAACTTTGAAGATCTTCTTCTGATGGCAATCCGAAGGGTTACAGCAAGACAATACATGTTCCTTTTGTTCGAAAAAGTCCCTCTTTCTATTCATAAAGCTCCGTTTGGTTGGCGCGTTTTGTTCAGAAAATCCACTGTCCACTCGTCCATTATACAAGACATAGAAACGGTTAAAAACATACCTATAAACCTTGTCCAAAGAAATCAAACAACATTTCTAATCGATCCTTAGGTACACTAATATGTATATTAACAATAATATTACACACGGATAATATCCTGGGCATTAGAAAAGGAAAAAAAACGAGGCGCACGCACACTCCCGCGCGTACAAAGAGAAAAGTGACTTCCTCACTCCCCTTGCCAATTCTTGTCTTACTCCTCTATTTTTCAAGATAAATGCATGAAACCTTGTCTAAAGACTGTTGACATCTAGTGGAAGCCATAGGTACTGCAACCTGGGAGCTGGGTTCCAGTATGTCCTATAGCAAGTCAATGGGAAAAGAGGCACCTCACAAAATCAATTTTTTTCCAGATGGATTTTCCTCTGGTTTTTGCCTGCCAAATCAGTTCTGTTATACTCACATACATTATTTTAACAGTTTTAGAAACTTCAGAGTGTTTTCTATCCAATACTACTAATTATGTGCATATCCTTTCTGGGCCTGAGTACCAGGCATTTTACTTTGGGCATGCCAGACTCTCCAAAACTGAACACTGCTGCCGCTCCCGAACAGGTTCAGAGGTGTGGACTCGAGTCACATGACTTGGACTTGAGTCAGACTCGAGTCACAAATATGATGACTTGCAATTCTACTTTGACTTTAATACCAATGACTCGTGACTTGACTTGGACTTGAGCCTCATGACTCGACCTGACTTGATACCCTCCCCAAGCCCAAATTAAAAAAATTATGCTATTAAAAAAAGTGTGCAGTGCATCAACTCTTCATTTAATGGATTACAGTTTGAATCGGACAGCAGCCAATCAAATTGTGCCAGCTGAGAAAATGTTGTGCGTGGCAGTGCAGAGGAACGTCAGCGGGTGAATTCAGATGGAGCCCTTGGAAAGATGATACCCAAAATTATTATTTTTCGGATATAAAGACAGCACTATATCAACAAAAAACGGATTGCAACTTGCCCAAAAAAATATTACACATGGAGGCGCAACAATTTCCAACTTTATTCGACATTGGAAGCTGCACAAAGAAGTTTTATATTTTATTACTTTACTAGTGTATCATGTAGACTAATGTAGCGTTAAATAAATGAGCCTCCACACAGTCAGTCAGTGCGGGAACGTGATCATTGCACCCAAGATTGAGCTACAACTGGCTAGGCAGTTAGTTGGTAGCCTATATCCTGCCTGATGTTACTGCTGTTCCTAAAACCATTGACATACGTTAGCCTTCTGTGTGTGTGTGTGTGTGTTAGGGTTGGGCGATTGCCTACATTGCCTGATTGCGGCCCATAGCCATCCTTGATAGTCGATCACTATTGAGGGGGTCTTTCTCATGGCTACCCATATATTTCCATGGAAATATAACGTTTATTTGGAAAGTAATAAATATATAGATATTTTTTTAAGTATTCATGATTTGCGTAAATGTAATATACTAACTATTACTCTGTAAAAATATAAAATGGTATTACATTTGGTGAAGAGCACATTATGACTTGTTTAGGACTTAAAACTCAAAATGTAGGACTTGAGACTTGAATTGAGACTTGACTTGATACTTGACAGTCTTGGCTTGGGACTTGACTTGGGACTTCAGTGCTAAGACTTGAGACTTACTTGTAAAACAATGACTTGGTCCCACCTCTGGTTATTAAGCTATCTCTCACTAATCATTCTCACAATAGCACATTGGTAGCAGTCAGTGATAAATATCAGAGCTAAGCAGGGCTGGGTTAAAGCCCTGGATGGGAGACCAAATGGATAGCTGTATGTAGATCAATTCTCCAGTAGGAGGTGCTGCCCAGCCTACAGATTTTTTTTCTGATAGTGGATATAACGTTAAAGATCTGAAGTTATTTCAAAGGTACAAATTCAACATATTTTATACAAGGTTTGTCAATGTTGGAAATTAGTTACCATCAATAAATCAATCAAATGTATTTATAAAGCCCTTTTTACATCAGCAGATGTCACAAAGTGCTTATACAAAACAAAACCCAGCCTTAAACCCCAAAGAGCAAGCAACGCAGATTTAGAAGCACGATGGCTAGGAAAAACCTAAATAGTAACTAGGCTCTGGGGGTGGCCAGTTCTCTTCTGGCTATGCCCGGTGGAGATTATAAGAGTACATGGCCTTAAGGCTAGATCGTTCTTCAAGATGTTCAAATGTTCATAGATGTCCAGCAGGGTCAAATAATAATCACTGTGGTTGTAGAGGGGGCAACAGGTCACCACCTCAGGAGTAAATGTCAGTTGGCTTTTTATAGCCGTGCATTCAGAGGTCGAGAGAGGTCGAGAAAGAGAGTTTTGAGAGATAGAGAGAGCGTTAGAGAGAGCGAGACTGATAGAGAGAGGTTGAGAGAGAGTGAGATAAAGAGAAGTCAAGAGAGAGGTTGAGAGATAGGGAGGTTAAGAGAGAGAGAGAGAAAGAGAGAGAGAGAGAGAGAGACAAGGGTTCCAAACAGGTCAGGGTGCCATAGAACTGGGGCATGGTCTTAGGGCTCAGGTCCTCTGGGAGGGGAGAGATATAGATATGGGAGAATTCGAGGCAGCATACATAAGATCACACAGGAGATAAGACAGGAGAATTTCTCCAGATAGGACAGACTGACCCTTGCCGCCCGGCACATAGACTATTGCAGCAAAGATACTGGAGACGGAGACAGGGGGAGGGGGGGGGTCAAGGACACTGTGGCCTTGTCTGACGATACCCCAGACACGGCCAACCAGGCAGGATATAAGCCCACCCACTTTGTCAAAGCAAAGCCCCCACACCACTACAGAGATATCAACAGACCACCAATTTACTACCCTGAGACAAGGCTGGGTATAGCCCCACAAATATCTCCCCCACCGCACGGGTCTGAGGGAGTGCAAAAACGGACAGGAAGTTGACGTCAGTGACTCAACCCACTCAAGTCAAGTATAGCAAAAAAATCCTGGCACAACGTGACGCATCTCTCCTAGGGAAGGCATGAGAGCGCACTAGGAAGCCAGCGCACTAGCCCCCTTAATAGGGTCCGAGGCAGAGAATCCAAAAGCGGAGAGGGTAGCTGGCCAGGTAGAGACAGCAAGGGGGGTTCGTCACCCCAATGCCTTGCCATTCACCTTCACACCCCTGGGCCAGACTACACTCAATCAGAGGACCTATTCAAGAGATGAGTCTTCAGTAAAGACTTAAAGGCCGAGACCGAGTAATAAGATGGTGGTCCGATGGTCCAGTACTATGAGGAAGAATATTTAGGTCTACAATATCTATTCCACAAGACAAAGCTAGATCCAGTGTATGATTGTGAGAATGCCTACATCCTGAGACATGTTGGACAAAACTCACTGAGTTGATGATGACTTCAAAAGCCTTTTGAAGTGGGTCTGTGGACATCTCCATGTGAATGAGGAAGTCACCAAATATTTGAATATTATCTGCCATGACTAAGAGGGCCGATAGAAATTCAGGTAACTCAGTAAAGAACACTTTATATGACCTAGGAGGCCTGTAAACAGCAGCTATAAAAATGTATTGAGTAGGCTGCAAAGATTTTATGACTAGTAGCTCAAAAGACAAAAATGCAGTCCTTTTGTTTCGTAAAATAAAAAATTGCTGTAATAAATGTTAGCAACACTTTCGCCTTTGCGGGATGAGTGGGGGATATGGTCACTAATGTAACCAGGAGGAGAGGCCTTATTTAACACAATAAATTAATCAGGCTTGAGCCATGTTTCAGTCAGGCCAATTACATACATTTCTGACCCAATTCAGGAAACAAGGCGTATGTTGCAAGTCACGACTTCACAGGAGAGCTGTTTGAACGTAAAAAAGTTTTTTGGGGGAAAATGCGTTTTTTGCCTTCTTGAACATGAGAACTTTCAAGTGCCTTAATATCAAACTTGTATGCCAACTGTAAATACAAAATTACAAGCCTAGTTGGTTTAGCCACAGACAAAGTGAGCAACCTTCCCAATAGCCATGATTGGCTGAAATAATGAGTGGGCTGGACATGCCAAGAGATGAGTTTGGATTGGTCTACCATATAGCACGCGTCTGTCTGTTGGAGCTGGTCAGTATGTTTAGGTAATCGTGTCAAACGCGGCTTTTAATTATTTTTTATTGCGTAGTTAAACTGCATAAACCTAATGTCAAGTTAAAGTGTACTGTTAGCTAGCTAACGTTAGCTGGCTGGCTCGCTAGCTATCGTTATGTGTATGCTATCCACTTTCTGGAGGACCGAGTCCTGAAATAAGTGGAATTTGAGTATGATAGCTAAGGAGATGGAGAAAACACCCGTCTGGATTACATTGTAAAAATAAGGGCCACCATGCATGGTATCAGACAGGAGACTCATCCAACCATGATGTATACTGGTAAGATTTTCAGATATTACATGTTTCTAATTTTGACTGTTAGCTAACAGTGTACTGTTAGCTAGCTAACATTAGCTGGCTGGGTTGCTAGCTAGCTTTATGTGTATGATCTTATTCTTCGTATCTCAGACACATTTGCTTGACTAGTTATAGCCATAGAACCTGGTAGGTTAGCTACCTGCAGATTCATGCAGGGTAGTAATGTCATGATTTGTTATTATGGTCCATTGTTTAGCTAGCTACCTACATGTCTTTTTATTAATTGTTTTATTTCACCTTTATTTAACCAGGTAGGCAAGTTGAGAACAAGTTCTCATTTACAACTGCAACCTGGCCAAGATAAAGCAAAGCAGTTCGACACATACATCAACACAGAGTTACACATGGAGTAAAACAAACATACAGTCAATAATACAGTAGAAAAAAAACAAATCTGTATACAAAGAGTGCAAATGAGGTAGGATAAGGAAGGTCTTAACAAAAGACTCTAATTTTCATTTCAAGTTAAAGTGTACTGTTAGCTATCTAACGTTAGCTGGCTGGCTCGCTAAATAACGTTACGTCATGCATTGGGAATCATTCTTTACCTAGCTAGCTATCTAGCTACATTTCTTAACAAAAGACTATCGTCTTAGTGTGCCAGAGCGCAGAATAACTGATGCGTTTTAGCTATGCTAGGGTGGGTAAAATGGTCAGAGTGGGGTGTTCTCTCATTATGTGTCTAGAAGTAGCTAGCCAATGTTAGCCAGTTAGCGCGGGTGCTTGACTGTAGTTGTGATGTCAGAGCTTTCGGAATAACCCTACTTACGGGCATGATACACTAGCACAGGATGCCGCGCGGTGAAACACCGCTTCCCATTGTTGTTGGACCCCATCCTTGAAACAACCTGCAGAGCAGCCGACTTCTCCTCTGGCATACGAAAGGCGAGATGCAGATCCCCTCCTGGTCCTCGTGTCCATCCTCATGAAGTTATGCAGGACACAGTTAGCCTTCACACACCTGAAGTCCAGGATGGCCCTGGTCACCCAACCTTGCAGTGCCCTACACGTTAACTGTAGGCAACAGTTTTGAAGGAATCTTCAGTTACAAGGTATCTGTAGGAGTATGGAAGACAATGTAATTATTAGACTTTTACATCACCAGGTCATTGTGGATTACTAAAGTATAATATCCCTGATAAGAAAATCATGATAACATTGGATTGATAGATGCATGGGCACATATGTGTGCATGTGTAGCATGTGACAATAACAGGATCATGTCAAGGATAGCATCACAAATGAATACATAAATACCACTTGAAGCTTGAATGTGAGTTGATCATTTGACTCAGCTTTGCAGTGCTAAGGCAAAAACAAAAATGTGCACCCCTTTGAGTCCCCAGGACCAGGACTGAGAACCACTGCTCTTCATTGGGACCTCTTCATACAGTGAGGGAAAAAAGTATTTGATCCCCTGCTGATTTTGTACGTTTGCCCACTGACAAAGAAATGATCAGTCTATAATTTTAATGGTAGGATTATTTGAACAGTGAGAGACAGAATAACAACAAAAAAATCCAGAAAAACGCATGTGAAAAATGTTATAAAATGATTTGCATTTTAATGAGGGAAATAAGTATTTGACCCCCTCTCAATCAGAAAGATTTCTGGCTCCCAGGTGTCTTTTATACAGGTAATGAGCTGAGATTAGGAGCACACTCTTAAAGGGAGTGCTCCTAATCTCAGTTTGTTACCTGTATAAAAGACACCTGTCCACAGAAGCAATCAATCAATCAGATTCCCAACTCTCCACCATGGCCAAGACCAAAGAGCTCTCCAAGGATGTCAGGGACAAGATTGTAGACCTACACAAGCCTGGAATGGGCTACAAGACCATTGCCAAGCAGCTTGGTGAGAAGGTGACAACAGTTGGTGTGATTATTCGCAAATGGAAGAAACACAAAAGAACTGTCAATCTCCCTTGGCCTGGGGCTCCATGCAAGATCTCACCTCGTGGAGTTGCAATGATCATGAGAACGGTGAGGAATCAGCCCAGAACTACACGGGAGGATCTTGTCAATGATCTCAAGGCTGCTGGGACCATAGTCACCAAGAAAACAATTGGTAACACACTACACCATGAAGGACTGAAATCCTGCAGCGCCCGCAAGGTCCCCCTGCTCAAGAAAGCACATATACATGCCCGTCTGAAGTTTGCCAATGAACATCTGAATGATTCAGAGGACATCTGGGTGAAAGTGTTGTGGTCAGATGAGACCAAAATGGAGCTCTTTGGCATCAACTCAACTCGCCGTGTTTGGAGGAGGAGGAATGCTGCCTATGACCCCAAGAACACCATCCCCACCGTCAAACATGGAGGTGAAAAATTGTGCTTTGTTGGTGTTTTGATGCTAAGGGGACAGGACAACTTCACCGCATCAAAGGGACGATGGACGGGGCCATGTACCGTCAAATCTTGGGTGAGAACCTCCTTCCCTCAGCCAGGGCATTGAAAATGGGTCATGGATGGGTATTCCAGTATGACAATGACCCAAAACACACGGCCAAGGCAACAAAGGAGTGGCTCAAGAAGAAGCACATTAAGGTCCTGGAGTGGCCTAGCCAGTCTCCAGACCTTAATCCCATAGAAAATCTGTGGAGGGAGCTGAAGGTTCGAGTTGGCAAACGTCAGCCTCGAAACCTTAATGACTTGGAGAAGATCTGCAAAGAGGAGTGGGACAAAATCCCTCCTGAGATGTGTGCAAACCTGGTGGCCAACTACAAGAAACGTCTGATCTCTGTGATTGCCAACAAGGGTTTTGCCACCAAGTACTAAGTCATGTTTTGCAGAGGGGTCAAATACTTATTTCCCTCATTAAAATGCAAATCAATTTATAACATTTATCACGTGTTTTTCTGGATTTCTTTGTTGTTATTCTGTCTCTCACTGTTCAAATAAACCTACCATTAAAATTATAGACTGATCATTTCTTTGTCAGTGGGCAAACGTACAAAATCAGCAGGGGATCAAATACTTTTTTCCCTCACTGTAAGAAGACAGGCTTTCATAGCTCTCTTTATCTGAGGACAGAAAACCTCACAAGAAACAATCTTCATTATAGTCAAATTACACCGCACTGAATATTATGTTACTATTATCTCCGTCCTCACTTCTAGGGACAGGAACTACACAAAAGTACCTGTCCTATCCAGAATAGTCTACTCTCTCACTTTGACAGTTGGGGCTGCTATCCTTTCATCCTCCTCCATGGCTGTTAGCTAGCTACCTACAAATTCATTTGGAGTTTGTTTTTTACAGTAATAAATACATCAAGATAGCTAGCTATTATGAGGTTAGGTAGCTGGTGATATTTAATTCACTTAACTAGCTATTTATACAGTATGTGAAGTTGGCTAGATAATGTAAACTAATCCCATTCCGTACAAATGTGCGCAACCGCGACATTCAAACAAGGCTGCAAATAAAACTAATGGGACTGTAGCGACTGTGTTGACTTCAAAATCTGGGGTGTGAACTACGTTTCTATTCAAGTGTTGATCGACATGGTAATGGCTCTATTGTATTGGAGAAAAGTTGAAAAAACGGACCCTCCTTTACATCGTGGCGTGTCATGCCGTAACGTACAGCACGCATAAAGAAACTATTTCTGTCTTACAATCTCTCTCCACCAGGTGTAGCACTTCTCTCATCGTTTAAAAACAAGGAAGGGACAGGGACTGGGGTAAGGGGGATACCTAGTCATTTTTGGCGTCATCACTGCAAGCGATCATGACTCTCAAAAGCCACTGTTTACTTCTGAAGATCACTTTAGCACTACCCTAAAAACCCGATTCAAATTCGACACAAACCTTAAAATAGGTACGTAATGACACATTATATAAACTCTTTATAGTGTTTTATTTACATTTTATAGGCGATAAGGTGATAAGTTGGACAGATCGAGTGAAAAAAAAGCAATTTCCCCACACGACATCTCTCCTTCTCACTATCACGTATAGGTTTCGCTTCCCCACCTGCCATTTTTAAAAAGACCAGACGGAGCTCATTGCCTTTTTGAATCATGCAGAGATGGGCATCATGATAGTCATTGATTTTGTTGAAAAGGGGAGAAATTGTGCTGAGGTGTACAAAAGTGAGTGAGTTTATGTTAGCTCATTTGAGTTAGCCTGCACTGTAGCAAGTTGGCTAATAATACATAGTTTTTTTTATCTTTTCGAAATGTATTTACTTACTTGAATAAGTTCTCCCAGCCATGTGAACAATTGGAAACAGGGCAGCAAAGTTTGTTTGTCACCAGTGCGTTTTAGAGGAAATTACTTACTGTATTTCGGATACACTTGTATGTCAAAATGGATACCAATATCTATATTGTCTTATTAAGCTGTAAGAAATGATGGTTGTGTATGGAGGAGTTTCGGATAAATTTTTGTACATTTGAATGTCGCAGTAGTAGGACGCACAGTAGTAGGACATTTATTCTGTCTGGTACTGTAGCGTTTGAGCGAGCGAGTGAGAGAGGAAATTGTGAATTTATGTAAATCACGAGGCTCATTTGAATTTCATGCAGGGCAGGAAAATTCTCAGCGACAACAGAGTGATCAAATTAAGATGCCACACCTGTACATGGCATGTGACCTAATAAATAGGTCTCAGTATACCATGCCATAAAGTGATATTACATTTTGATATCTTATCTCATTTTATGCTTATATTAGCACACACATATATTGATGATACAGACATATTATGTTGATGCACCTACAGTATCTGGCTGTGACCCAACCTGGCTGTATCTCATGTCTCATAGCACCCACTATGCCTGAGAATAACTTTTATTTCTGTGTCTCAACCCTATTTCTAGGGAACTGTCATTCCAACCCACCATTTGTTTTCCAATGGGAATTGCTCAAATCCGGGATGATGGATGCAAAGTCCTCTTAACAGTACCAACTTTTTGTTTGCATAACCATCCCTCATTCCACATAACTCAACAATACACTGTGGTCATGTGTGAATAAAGGATGGTTTGCTTTTATATAAACAGCAAATGGTTACCTATAACTGCATTTTCATGTGTTTGTCAAATGGCTTTTTTTTCTACAATAGTCTTAGTCTTTTAGTAAATGACTGTCATCTAAAATTGCCTGCAAATGAAATACCAGTGAAGTCAGTGTTAATAAAGGTATCACTTGTCACTTTAAATAACGTCACTTTAATAATGTTTACATATCCTACATTACTCATCTCATATGTATATACTGTATCTGCATCAATATTATATGCCTGTATCATCAACATATGTTACTTCTAATATGAGTGTAAACTGTGATATCACAATGTAATATCACTTCATGGCATGGTATACTGAGAGCTGCTTAGTTATTAGTTTCTTATGCCACATTCATAGAAGAAAATATAGAAATTTTTTCATATCAGACCCTGAAACACCCTCGGATAGTGGCGAGTATATTGTGGAGTTATCAAAAACGGTGCAGTGTTATCATGTTGAAGTTCAGAAAGATTAAGTGTGGTCAATAGCAAAAGATTTCCTTAACGCTATTGACCACACTTGATCTTTCTGACCTTGGCCTCTAGCCTCTATAGGATTGGTGTCCCGCCCGTGGGACGGTTGAGCTAACGTAGGCTAATGCGATTAGCATGAGGTTGTAAGCAACAAGAACATTTCCCAGGACATAGTCATATCTGATATTGGCAGAAAGCTTAAATTCTTGTTAATCTAACTGCACTGTCCAATTTACAGCAGCTATTACAGTGAAATAATACCATGCTATTGTTTGAGGAGAGTGCACAGTTATGAACTTTAACGTGTATTAATAAACCAATTAGGCAAATTTGATACAATTTTGAACAGAAATGCAATGGTTCATTGGCAGCCATCACGGCTGTAAATAATTTTCAATAAGATTCTACCACCTTTGCACAACTCTTAGGGCAACATATAGTGAGAGTACAAAACGTTAAGGACACCTGTTGTTTCAATGACAGACTGACCCAGTAAATCTAGGTGAAAGCTATGATCCGTTATTAATGTCACTTGTGAAATCCACTTCAATAAGTGTAGACGGAGGGGAAGAGACAGGTTAAATAATAATTTCTAAGTCTTGAAAGAGTGAAATATTGTTTGTGTATGTGTGACATTCAGAGGGTGAATGGGTAAGACAAAATAGTTAAGTGCCTTTGAACAATGTATGATAGTACTGTAGCTGCAAGGCTCATCGGTTTGTGTCAAGAACTGCAGCGCTGGTGGGTTTCATGCTCAAAAGTTTCCTGTGTTATCAAGAATGGTCTAACACCCAAAGGACATCAAGCCAACTTGACAGCTGTGGGAAGCATTGAAGGCTTTCCTGAGGGCAGAAGGGGTGGTGCAACTCAATATTAGGAAGGTGCCCTTAACATTTTGTACACTCAGTGTCCAGTGCATTCGGAAATATCCAGACCCCTTGACTTTTTGTTACGTTACAGCCTTATTCTAAAATGGATTAAATTGTTTTATCCCCTCATCAATCTACCCCATAATGACAAAAACAGTATTTTTTTATATTTCTTTAATATTTTTTTTTACAAATGTATAACAAATATAAAACTGAAATATCACCTTTACATAAGTCTTCAGACCCTTTACTCAGTACTTTGTTGAAGCACCTTTGGCAGGGATTACAGCCTTGAGTCTTCTTGGCCATTCTTCTCTGCAGATTCTCTCAAGCTATTTCAGGTTGGATGAGTAGTGTTGCTAAACAGTTATTTTCAGGTCTCTCCAGAGATGTTCGATCAGGGTATAAGTCCGGGCTCTGGGACACTCAAGGACATTCAGAGACTTGTCTCCTGCATTGTCTTGGCTCTATGCTTAGGATTGTTGTCCTGTTGGAAGGTGAACCTTCGCCCCAGTCTGAGGTCCTGATTACTCTGAATCAGGTTTTCATCAAGGATCTCTCTGTACTTTGCTCTGTTCATATTTCCCTCAATCCTGACTAGTCTCCCAGTCCCTGCCGCTGAAAAATATCCCCACAGCATGATGCTGCCACCACCATGGTTCACAGTAGGGATGGTGCCAGGTTTCCTCCAGACTTAACACTTGGCATTCAGGCCAAATAGTTTAATCTCACCTGTGGTAAATTTACCACAGGTGGACGTAAATCAAGTTGTAGAAATATCTCAAGGATGTCAATGGAAACACGATGCACCTGAGGTCAATTTTGAGTCTCCTAGCAAAGGGTCTGAATACTTACGTTATTAAGGTATTCATCTTTTTTTTTTATACATTTGCAAAAACCTATTTTCGCTTTGTTATTATGGGGTATTGTGTGTAGATTGAAAAGGGGAACAAATAATTTAATACATTTTAGAATAAGGCTGTAACATAACAAATTGTGTAAAAAGGGGTCTGAATGGTTTCTGCACTGTATATCTGCAATTTTTGTCAGAATTGCTCAAGCTCAGTAAATGTGGAAGGAAATCAATGTTCATGCAGGTGAGAGCGTCTCTTTTTCAGTGATTCAGATCCAACACTAAAGTGTCAAACCCATGTACAAGTGTAAACCCATGCCTCGGAAGAATCCAGGAGAGCTTCAACATAAAAAAACTCATGCCAACATTTCTATCTGAGTGCACGAATCAGTATGCCTACCTCCCATAGTCCATCACTACTACCACCATTGTGAAAGCCACACACTCCTGGCTGACATCTACAGACTCCAGAAAACCAACAATCGTGAGGGCTTATATTTGCAAAGCCTTTAATCGAGTAAATCACGCAAAGCTCCTGCAACATCTGTCTCACATTGAACTGCCTGGCTCCACAGCTACACCACCGGAAGAAGGCAGAGGGTGATGTCCAATGGCACATTTAGCCCTTGGTCTGAGGTCACCTCTGGTGTGGCACAGAGGGGCGTGGTTTCACTATGTCTTTGTCTCCTTCACATGTCCACCCGAAAAGTTGTCTTCAGTGACACTCTGGGCACTGGGAATGCAGACGATGTAGGGCTGGCATGAGCCATACCATTAACCAGCATCCAAGAGGACACTTCCATGGGCTTGGAGGCAAAGGAGCAGGAAGATGCTCCTGAATGGGAAAAAGTCTGCGGAAATTCTGATAGGTTTTTATAGAGACCATCCACAACCTGCATCAATAATTTAAGGAGCACAGGAAGTACCAGTGGTAACAACAACCAAGTATCTTGGTTTTCATCTAGACTCTAACCTCAGTGGTGACACACATGGGGCACAGTCAGTGAGGAAGGCCTCAAAACACCTTTTTGACTCTTCTTGACAGAAATGGCCTACCCACTGAAGATCTGGTCACGGTATACGCTACACTGGTCAGGCCTTGTGTGGAATACGGTAGAGTGCTGTTAGTTGGATGCAGTAAAAAGCAGCAAGCCCAACTAGACAGGGTGCAGAGGAGGGCCTTGAGGATCATCTCAAATCAAATCTAATTGTATTTGTCACATGCGCCGAATACAACAGGTGTAGACCTTACAGTGAAATGCTTACATACAAGTCCTTATGCCCTTAACCAACAATGATTTAAGAAGTTTGAAGAAAAAAAAGTTAAGTAAAACATAGAAAATATAAGTAACAAATAATTAAACAGTAGCAGTAAAATAACAATAGTGAGGCTATATACAGGGGGTTAGTCGGTTAGTCTAGGTAATTTAGGTAATATGTAGATGTAGGTAGAGTGAAAGTGACTATACATAGATAATAAACAGAGAGTAGCAGCAGTTTAAAAGAGTGCTCTGGGTAGCCCTTTGATTAGCTGTTCAGGAGTCTTATGGCTTGGGGGTAGAAGCTGTTAAGAAGCCTTTTGGACCTAGCCTTCGCACTCCGGCACTGCTTGCCATGCAGTAGCAGATAGAACAGTCTATGACTAGGGTGGCTGGAGTCTGACAATTCCTCTGACACTGCCTGGTATAGAGGTCCTGGATGGCAGGAATCTTAGCCCCAGTGATGTACTGGGCCGTACGCACTACCCTCTTTAGTACCTTGTGGTCGAAGGCCGAGCAGTTGCCATACCAGGCAGGGATGCAACCAGTTAGGATGCTCTCGATGGTGCAGCTGTATAATGTTTTGAGAATCTGAGGACCCATGCCAAATCATTTCAGTCACCTGAGGGGGAATAGGCTTTGTTGTGCCCTCTTCACGACTGTCTTAGTGTGTTTGGACCATGATAGTTTGTTGGTGATGTGGAAACCAAGGAACTTGAAGCTCTCAACCTGCTCCACTGTAGCCCCATTGATGAGAATGTGGGTGTGCTCTGTCCTCCTTTTCCTGTAGTCCACAATCATCTCCTTTGTCTTGATCAGTTTGAGGGAGAGATTGTTGTCCTGGCACCACATGGCCAGGTCTCTGACCTCCTCCCTATAGGCTGTGTCATGGTTGTTGGTGATCAGGCCTAGTACTGTTGTGTAAAGTATGTGCTAGCAAAGCAGTCCTGCAGCTTAGCATCTGCTTCATCTGACCACTTTCTTATTGACCGAGTCACTGGTGCTTCCTTATTTAGTTTTTGCTCGTAAGCAGGAATCAGAAGGATAGAATTATGGTCAGATTAGCCAATTGGAGGGCGAGGGAGAGCTTTGTACATGTCTGTGTGTGTGGAGGAAAGGTGGTCTAGAGAATTTTTTCTCTGGTTGCACATTTAACATGCTGGTAGAAAATATGTAAAACGGATTTGAGTTTCCCTGAATTAAAGTCCCCGGCCACTAGGAGCGCCACCTCTGAATAAGTCCTAAGTCCTGTTTGCTTACGGCTGTATACATCTCATTGAGTGCAGTCTTAGCACCAGCATCTGTTTGTGGTAGTGTATAGACAGCTACGAAAAATACAGATGAAAACTCTCTTGGTAAATAGTGTGGTCTTCAGCTTATCATGAGATACTCTACCTCAGGTGAGCAAAACCTCGAGACTTCCTTATATTTCATGCACCAGCTGTTATATACAAATATACATAGGACGCCACCACTTGTCTTACCAGAGGCCGCTGTTCTATCCTGCCGAAAATGCTTAAAACCCGCCAACTGTATGTTATTTATGTCGTTGTTCAGTCACAACTCGGTGAAACATAAGATATTACAGTTTTTAATGTCCCGTTGGTAGGATTTACCTGATTGTAGTTAATCGATTTTATTATCAATTGACTCGTTGAAGAAAAAGTATTCCTCCAGTACCGGGTGAGTAATTGTTGTCCTGATTTCTAGAAGCTCTTTTCAGTCATAAGACATGGTGGCGGAAACATTATGTACAAAATAAGTTACAAATAATGGGAAAAAACATACACAATATCACAATTGGTTACGTGATCTTACAAAGGCAGCCATCTCCTTCGGCGCCATTTTCCAGAAGTGGAGCAGTCCAACCACAGCTTCCGTCGCTGCAGTGCACCTGGTAAAGGACATGCACACTCTTGACCATCCACTGAACGACCTGCTCCCTCCAAAAAAAGGCAACTGAGAAACAGTCACCTACTGTCCTGTATAAATGCCCGTACAAACCACCTGAGAAACGCCACTCTACCCACTGCTGTCAGACTGTATAATAACTCCTGTAATGTTTAAAGTCTTCAGTATTCTATTTATATCACGTATTATGTGTTATATATTTTAAATGAGTCTTTTTGCAGTTATTAGTAAAGTCAATTCTGCATTTCTTCAGTTTTATCTGTGAGCAAGAATAAACAATCTCAAACTTCATACTAGAACTTACCCAACCCATTTGTGATTAGTTGAAAATATTATCAGGTGAATAGCTTAACCTCTTAAGGAGCAGCAAGGTGCGTTGGGGCGCTAGCGCCCCACTCCCGACACTACCAGGTGAAATGCAAGGCGTCAAATTCAAAATCCAAAAGTTGAATTATTAAACATGCATCAATATACAAGTGCTTCATAGTCATCAAAAGCTCTGCTTCTTGGCAATATCACAGCGTTGTCAGATTTCAAAAAGGCTTTACGGCGAAAGCACCACATTTGATTGTTTGAGGGTAGCACCTAACATATTTTTTCCATTACCATAATTTCATAAGCCTCCACGGTTCACAGAAAACACATTTCACAGCGAAAACAAATCAATTACCTTTTGAAGAACTTCTGCTGAGGGCTTCCCAAGTGTCCAACGAAGACAATCCATGGTTCTTTTGTTAGAAAAAGTAATGTATTATATCCATAAATCTCCGTTTGGTTGGCGCATTATAATCCGAAAAAACAGCGTCGACTCCTCCATTGAAACGTGAAGAGAACTCGTTCAACTTATACCTATAAACTTGTCCAAGAACAATCAAACATCATTGTAAATGTATCCTTAGGAACACTTTAATGTATATGTTGTATAATATTTCAACCGGAATATAAACTGGGCGATAAGAAAGGAAAAAAACAAAGAACGCGCAAGCCGTGAACGCGCATTTTCTTGTAAGGACATCTATGTGGACACTTCCTTATTCCTCTTCTTCTCTGCTCTAAAAGCA
>QNTS01000447.1:923837-945166 GCA_003317085.1 Hucho hucho
CACTTTCTCGAGACTGTTGACATCCAGAGGAAGCGATAGGTACTGCATTCATATGCCCTTATAAGGGCATTTTCATAAGGGAGGGGCTCTAAATGAGGCAATGTGTCAAAACCACTTTTTCCAGGACAGAAATTCCTCGGGGTTTCGCCTGCCATATCCGTTCTGTTATACTCACAGACAAAATGTTAACACTTTTAGAAAATTCAGTGTTTCCTATCCAATGGTACTAAATATGTGCATATCCTATTTTCTGGGCCTGAATGGGAGGCATTTTACTTTGGGCACGCCAGGCTCTCCAAAACGGTCACCTCGTGCGCTGCTCCCAAAGAAGTTAAGTGCTTTCCTTGTTGAATGTCCTTCCCTATAAGCGTGCTGAAAGTGTTGTCAATTTGTTTACTGTAAAATAGCATTTCATTCTATCTGGTCCCCCCCCAAAATTCCCAAAGTTTACGGAGAGTTGGAAACAGGCCTATTGGTTGGCTAATTGAGCAAGTAAAGGGGGCTTTACTATTATTAGGTAGCAGAATTACTTTTATCCTCAGTAATTTTCCATCCAAGTTGTCAGACCCCGGTGGCTTGTCACTGTTGATAGACAACAATATTTTTTTCACCTCTTCCACACTACATTTACGGAATATAAAATGACAATGCTTGTCTTTCATAATTTGGTCAGATATACAGTCGTGGCCAAAAGTTTTGAGAATGACACAAATATTAATTTCCACAAAGTTTGATGCTTCAGTGTCTTTAGATATTTTTGTCAGATGTTACTATGGAATACTGAAGTATAATTACAAGCATTTCATAAGTGTCAAAGGCTTTTATTGACAATTGCAGGAAGTTGATGCAAAGAGTCAATATTTGCAGTGTTGACCCTTCTTTTTCAAGACCTCTGCAATCCGCCCTGGCATGCTGTGAATTAACTTCTGGGCCACATTCTGACTGATGGCAGCCCATTCTTGCATAATCAATGCTTGGAGTTTGTCAGAATTTGTGGGTTTTTGTTTGTCCACCCGCCTCTTGAGGACTGAACACAATTTCTCAATGGGATTAAGGTCTGGGGAGTTTCCTGGCCATGGACCCAAAATATCATTGTTTTGTTCACTTATGGCAAGGTGCTCCATCATGCTGGAAAAGACATTGTTCGTCACCAAACTGTTCCTGGATGGTTGGGAGAAGTTGCTCTCGGAGGATGTGTTGGTACCATTCTTTATTCATGGCTGTGTTCTTAGGCAAAATTGTACAGAGGGGCGGATGCTTTACTGTTGGCATGACACAGGACTGAGGGTAGCGCGCTCACCTTGTCTTCTCCGGACAAGCTTTTTTCCGGATGCCCCAAACATTTGAAAAGGGGATTCATCAGAGAAAAGGACTTTACCCCAGTCCTCGGCAGTCCAATCCCTGTACCTTTTACAGAATATCAGTCTGTCCCTGATGTTTTTCCTGGAGAGAAGTGGCTTCTTTGCTGCCCTTCTTGACACCAGGCAATCCTCCAAAAGTCTTTGCCTCACAGTGTGTGCAGATGCACTCACACCTGCCTGCTGCCATTCCTGAGCAAGCTCTGTACTGGTGGTGCCCCGATCCCACAGCTGAATCAACTTTAGGAGACGGTCCTGGCACTTGCTGGACTTTCTTGGGTGCCCTGAAGCCTTCTTCACAACAATTGAACCACTCTCCTTGAAGTTCTTGATGATCCAATAAATGGTTGATTTAGGTGCAATCTTACTGGCAGCAATATCCTTGATGACGTCACGTGTTTCCTTGCAGGCAACCATGGTTGACAGAGGTAGAACAATGATTCCAAGCACCAACCTCCTTTTGAAGTTTCCAGTCTGTTATTCGAACTCAATCAGCATGACAGAGTGATCTCCAGCCTTGTCCGCATCAACACTCACACCTGTGTTAACTTCTTAGGGAGCGGCAGGTGAGGTGACGGTTTTGGAGAGTCTGGCGTGCCCAAAGCAAAATGCCTGGCACTCAGGCTCAGAAAATAGGATATGCACATAATTAGTACTATTGGATAGGAAACACTCTGAAGTTTCTAAGAGTGTTAAGATATTGTCTGTGAGTATAACAGATCTGATATAGCAGGCAAAAACCCTAGACAAGTTTATAGGTATAGGTTGAACATGTTCTCTTCACGGTTCAATGGGCGAGTGGACGCTGTATTTTATGATCATAACGTGCCAACCAAACAGAGATTTCTGGATATAATAAATGACTTTTTCTAACAAAAGAACCATTGGATGTCTTCGTTGGACACTTGGGAAGCCCTCAGCAGAAGTTCTTCGAAAGGTAAGGGATTTTATATATTGCGTTTTATGAGACCCGCTTTGGTTATGGATTTTTGCTAATGCATAAAATATGAGAGGGGCTATCCTCAAAGAATCAAATGTTGTGCTTTCGCCGTAAAGCCCCACTGCTCCCTAACAATATCTACAATGTATTTCTATCAATTTGATGTTATTTTTAATGGACAAAAAATAAGCTTTTCTTTTACAAACAAGGACATTTCTAAGTGACCCCAAACTTTTGAACGGTTGTGATCTGTATACAAACAATAAGAAGAGTTAAAGTGTTACTGTAGGGGTTGTGTAACTGGTTGCAGAGAAGTCAGGCACAGGAGAGCAAAACTGGGTAATAAACTTAGTCGTTTATTAAAACAACCCAACGGTACAAACAACACGAGAGAAAATGGGTATAAAATAGCCCGTAACGCACCAGTACATAAAGTGCACATGCACTACAATGAACAATCCCACACAAAGACAGATGTAATGATGGAATTGAAAATGAAAAGAGGATCGATGATGGCTATAAGACCGGTGACGTCGACCGCCGAACACCACCCGAACAAGGAGAGAACAAGACAGTACCACCCCCCCCTCATGCGCGGCTTCAGCAGCACGCTGATGGCCTCGGGGCCGACCCGGAGGGCGAGGCACAGGGCGATCCGGACAGAGACAGTGGAACTCCCGCAGCATAGACGGATCCAAAACATCCTCCACCGGGACTCAGCATCTCTCCTCCGGACCGTACCCCTCCCACTCCACGAGGTACTGAAGGCCCCTCTTCCGGCGCCTCGAATCCAGTATGGAGTGGACTGAATACGCCGGGGCGCCCTCGATGTCCAGAGGGGGCGGAGGGACCTCCCGCACCTCAGACTCCTGGAGCGGACCAGCCACCACCAGCCTGAGGAGAAAACACATGGAATGAGGGGTTAATACGGTAATTGGGGGGAAGCTGTAACCTATAACAAACGTTGTTCACTCTCCTTAGGACTTTAAATGGCCCCACAAACCGCGGACACAGCTTCCGGCTGGGCAGGCGGAGGGGCAGGTTTCGGGTTCGAGAGCCAGACCCGGTCTCACTGCGGTGACGGTCTGCGCTGGCATTCTGGCGCAGCACGGCCCGCTGGAGATGAACATGGGCGGCTTCCCATGTCTCCTCCGCGCACCTGAACCAGTTGTCCACCGCAGGAGCCTCGGTCTGAATCTGATGCCACGGCGCCAGGACCGCCTGGTACCTCAGTACGCACTGGAAGGGAGAGAGGTTAGTGGAGGAGTGGCGAAGCGAGTTCTGAGCCATCTCTGCCCAGGGCATGAACTTGAACCCAGGGCATGAACATCTCTGCCCAGGGCATGAACTTCCGGCACCAACAGAGATGGCCGCCTCGCTTCACGTTCCCAGGAAACTATGCAGTATTTGTTTTTTTTATGTACCACTTCTTACATTGTTACCCCGGGAAATATTACGTTTTATTACATACAACCGGGAGGAACTATTGGATATAAGAGCAACGTCAACTTACCAACATTACGACCAGGAATACGACTTTCCCGGAGTGGATTTTCTGTTTGGTCCACCGACCAGGACAATAGACTGGATCCCAGCCGGCGACTCAAAACAATGGCGGCACCGGAGAAGGGGGAAACGCGGCGGTCTTCTGGTCAAGCTACGTAGACGGGCACATCGTGCACCTCTCCCGAGTATTTTACTTGCCAATGTCCAGTCTCTGGACAACAAAGTGGTTGAAATACGAGCAAGAGTTGCCTTCCAGAGAGACATCGGCGACGGCAACGTTCTTTGCTTCACGGAAACATGGCTCACTCAGGACACGTTATCTGAGTCGGTACAGCCACCTGGTTTCTCCACGCATCGCGCCGACAGAAACAAACATCTATCTGGTAAGAAGAAGGGCGGGGGTGTGTGTCTTATGATTAACGAGACGTGGTGTGATCATAACAACATACAGGAACTCAAGTCTGTCCTCGACCTTCCTATTGCCTGCCAATATCAGAGACTCTAACCATCTGCCTCCTGTGCCTGCATCTGGGTCTTGCCCTCTGTCGTTATAGTTTTGTTCAACAAGTTCGACATTCTCATTGGCCTCCATACAAAAACTGCATTTTCTGGTGTAGAGAGATTTTGGGCCAAGTTATCCCTCTCGCTTCACCTCTTCCTTTCTGGTAATAATAATACAAAAGACCAACCACTGAGGAAAAATAAGAGCTCAGACTGCATCCAAGATGTCCGACCGTTGTTTAAGGTAATCTACTCATGTTCGCTCATGCCTATTCATGGACTGCCTATATTCGGGTTGCATCCAGTTTATATTGACCAACTTCACATGCACACTAGCATTTAATGCTCACAGGGACCAGAGCGAGCAGTGACAATGTGATCACGTCATCCAAAAACATTGCAGACATTGGCTGAATAAAAAATGTTAATATATTTGGCTGTGAGTGATTAAATAAATGTTGGCCTTAGTGACAATTATTTGAACAATTCATGGATGTTTCGTGGACCAATCTGTCAATTAAACTGCAGTGCCAAAGAAAAACAGTCGAAACCGTGCTTCTAGGGCTAAAATCAGGAAGTATTCTGCTGGAAGCAGATCGCCATAACGTTTATGACCAGGAAAAACATGCACATCCCTCTAACCTGCCTCCACGTCATAAGAGTACCAAAGCTTGACAGAAATAAAATATGACTTGAATTAACTGTAAATATATTGGTGTAGCAAGGAAAAGAACCGAGAGTGAAAATTAGATTAGATGCAAACATCAACTGAATAATTTAAATATGATTTTAAAAAATTTGAAGTTTCCTATTTTTAATACAATTCCATATTTTTTTTAACTTATTTTGTTAAATGTGGATACTTCACAAAAGTTATCATTTTGGCTCTTTAAGCCACCACAATGGAAACAAAATAATGAATATGAGCAGACTTTCAGCTTTAATTTAATCAGGTGAACGGTATAAGAATTACAGTACTTTTATATGTGGTCCCCCCAATTTTAGGGTCTCAAAAGTAATTGGACAAACTAACATAATCATAAATTAAATTGTGAGTTTTAATACTTGGTGGCAAATCTTTTGCGGTCAATGACTGCCTGAAGTCTGGAACCCATAGACATCACCATATGCTGGGTTTCTCACCAGTTCCTGCTAATTCCTGGGGCGTTTTGCATTCAGTTTTGCCTTCAGCAACTGAAATGCATGCTCAATTGGATTCAGGTTAGGTGATTGACATGGCCATTGCAGAACATTCCACTTCTTTGCCTTAAAATTATTGGGTTGCTTTCGCAGTATGCTTTGGGTCATTGTCCATCTGCACTGTGATGCTTTGTCCAATGAGTTTTGAAGCATTTGGCTGAATCTGAGCAGACAATATAGCCCTAAACACTTCAGAATTCATCCTGCTGCTTTTTTAACTTCTTACGGAGTGGTGGGGCGCTCCGTAAGAATGTACCAAATAGTTGAATGTACCAAATAGTTGATTTGGCCACACCTAATTATTTTGCTATCTCTCTGATGGGTTTGTTTTGCATTTTCAGCCTAATGATGGCTTGCTTCACTGGCAGTGACAGCTCTTTGGACTTCATATTGAGGGTTAACAGCAACAGATTCCAAATGCAAATGCCACACTTGAATTCAACTCTAGACCTTTCATCAGCTTACTTGTAAAACTAATGAATGAATAACACACACCTGGCCATGTAACAGCTGAGCAGCCAATTGCCCAATTACTTTTGGTCCCTTAAAAAGCGGGTGACCACATATAAAAAGTGCTGTAATTCCTACAGTATACTGTTTGCCCGATTTAATAAAATAATAATAAATTGGTCAATGTCCAAATATTTATGGACCTGACTGTAAATGAAAAAAAATACATTTAGGGAAAAACTCTTTTGAACTCAAATGGGCTCCATAGATTACGAGCATTTTCAAGTGCGTATTATTTGCGTTAATAACGATGGTTTTGGAAAACAACTCTGAGATTTAACAATGCTTCTATAAAGGTTATAATGATGAACTTAGCCTTAAGATGCTTTTGGGGAAACCGGGCCTTGCATTTTATGTCTTCTACTCTAGGATACCAATGGCCATCTACTGTGTTGACAGAAGTTCATGATGTGCACATAGTTACATTGTGTTTTGAACTATTTACAGTAAATCATTGGCTACTATTTTAATGCCCTAATAAAATTATATTTGAATACATTAATTTAGGTCTTTTTTTGTGGTAAGTTTTAGAATTTTAGGATCTCAAAGTCATGACCAAGTTGACTCGGTAGAGAACTGCACAAGTAATGAAAATATCCCAAGAACTGTATAAGGCTATTGAAGAGACATTTAAATGCTTATAGGCAATTATGTTTGGCTAAACTCACCTTTTCATTCTATTTTGTTTGTGGAAGTAAAGCAAATTGTATTTTCCCATAGATTGTTCTCTTCCCATTGGTCATACGAATGTCAAATTACAGTTCAAGTGACACACCCACTAAAAGAGACCCATGTTGACGCCAATGCTTCCCACAGTTGTGTCAAGTTGGCTGGATGTCCTTTGGGTTATGGACCATTCTTGATACACATGGGAAACTGTTTAGCGTGAAAAACTCAGTAGTGTTGCATTTCTTGACAACATACCTAGTTCAAAGGCACTTAAATATTTGGTCTTCCCCATTCACCCTCTGAATGGCACACATACAAAATCCATGTTTCAATTGTCTGAAGGCCTAAACATCTTTCTTTAACCTGTCTCCACCCTTCATCTACATTTATTGAAGTGGATTTAACAATGATCATAGCTTTCACCTGGATTCACCTGGTCAGTCTATGTAATTTAAAGAGCAGGTGTGCATAATAATTTTCTACACCGTGTGCATTCCTTTGACAAATAACTGACAAAAGTATAAGACTATTTTAACATTTGCTGATGATAAAAACATTTTATATTGCACAAGCTGAAGGAATGTAAGCAATAAACTGTCACATTGTCAGTATCAATGTTTATGACTGCATGTTCATCTGCTTAAACGTTTTACATACAGTACCGTTTAGAAGTATGTTATTAAGACAATTAGGCACATTTATTCAGCTGCATAGAAATAATGACCATCAAAGTATTTTATATTATGGTTTATTATGAATGAAGACAATAAAAAGGAGAAATTATAATCTCTACAGCTCTGTGAAATGTATGACTATAGACAGAGATGTAATGTTATAAGGCTCTTTGAATAGTCTTTGCTTTAGATCTGCACAGTGTGGTGGATCTATAAACTGCAATTTCAAAATATGCTTGATTAGGTCGTCAGTACACTGATGAGGATAAATAGTTGTCTGCAGAAGGCTTACATAACACATTATTACGCTGGTTGATGTGCTAATTTAAAGTATGGTCATAATAAAGTACTGGATTGCAGGTAAAATAAGGTTTCTTACTTTTCTCTTTGGTAGAAGGAAGTATCACATTCTCATACTTTGTCACTGTTCAGTAGATACCCACAGCCTGACATAAAATGACTCATTTAAATTCTTATACAAGTAAAAATCTTGATAGTTTAAACTAACACAAACTACACAAATCTACAAAGCCGATGAACAAATAAACAAGAGATTACATTTCCCACAATCACCAGCTAAACCATCAGCCATGTTTTAGATATCAATAAAAACACCTCTAAACCTAATGATTTTATTTGTAGTTTTAATAATTATAACTTCTCTATTTTCCATTGCCCTGTGAAACAAAAGCCTAAACAGCATGAATGTATAGGTATGCTTTTTGGTGTTTTCCATCGTAGAAACAATCATTTTGGAAGTTGTTGGACTCCACCACTTTCTTATAGTAGCTGACAGCATGCACCTGGTAGTTGGGGAGACTTCTGCTGAGGACCTGAGCCACATCCATCATGTTCCTCTTCAGTTTCTGCCCCTCGATCTGTTGTTTGATCAGATCCTTGTCGATAAGCTTAGGCTGAACACTGAAAGAGATCATCACTTTGATGTTGTTCTTGGTCATCACTTCAAAGTAATTAGCTCCTCCCTCACTGCCATGGTACTTCTTTCCAACTAGGCAGTTGAAACAGAAAATGCGCTTCTTGTCATTGAAGACCTTGACAGACCATCTCACCCAGTAATATTTCTTAACAAGGGTGTCCAATATCGATCCAGTGAAGTCAAGGTCAACACTGCCAGGTTTCTCCGCAAGCTGTTTTATAATGTCATCTTCGGCTCTTTGGGCAAAGTTTTCAATGATATCATCAACCACTGCTTTCATGCGGTTCTCTATATCTTCCATACGGTCCTGCCACTTCTTCACCATCTCATCCCGCACAACCCTTTTCTTGAGAATGCCGTAACACATGGCGGCAATGATGCCCTTCAGAAAGAGCTTCTTAAGCCTGGCACAGAAATCTTCTACTGCCCATCTATTCCATTGTCCTGTGTAAGCCACTGTCTTCAGCATGGGGTTACCTGAGATGTTGTTCCCAGTAACAGCATTGTAGAGGGTGTTCAGGTTAATATCTGAATCTGTGTTCTCATAATGGCTGATGAAATTCTCCATCGTCTTCATTTTGTAATCGGGTTTGGCATTGATAATGTCCTGGAACTTCTCGTACTGGCTGAGAATTTGTGCCTCACAGTCAAAGTACTGCTTATTCAAGGAGATCCTCTGTTGCTCCCGGGCAATTTGGTTTGTCTCGTCCTGGATTTCATCCAGTTTCTGGTTGACTTTGCTTAACTGCTTATTCAGGTAGTGGGCTTCCTGTCTTTCTGGGTTGCTGAAGAGCTCATAGGAGAGTTCAAATACAGCCTTCAGGAATGGATGGAGCTGGCCCACAGTGGCTGCCAGAACCGCAGAGGCCTGTCCAATAAACTCTAGCCCTTCCTCTAACTTGTCCATGATATTCATGAGCATTTCTTCCATACTGGATGTTTCACAGACTAACTTCCAACTAGGTCTTCAAAGAATCTTCAAATATGTTAATGTCTGAAAGAGAAGGAGGAACAAATATAAAAACCAAACACCTGCAGACACTAGAAATGAGTTTGACACCCACGGTGTAGAAAATTATTGTACCGTCTAAACCGCTGTGAAACGTATTTTCCATAAGCCAACATAGTATGTATTCAGATATTTGAAGCTGGTGTACAAAACCAAAAGTAAAAGACGCTAAAAGCAAACTTCCGAACAGGAAGCATAGAAATAGCACACATATACAGTTGTAGTCACAATTTTACATACACCTTAGCCTAATACATTTAAACTCAGTTTTTCACAGTTCCTGACATTTAATCTGCGTAAAAATTCCCTGTCTTAGGTCAGTTAGGATCACCACTTTATTTTAAGAATGTGAAATGTTAGAATAGAGAGAGAATTATTTATTTCAGCTTTCATTTCTTTCATCACATTCCTGGTGGGTCAGAAGTTTACATACACTCAATTAGTATTGCCTTTAAATTGTTTAACTTGAGTCAAACATTTTGGGTAGCCTTCCACAAGCTTCCCACAATAAGTTGCGTGAATTTTGGCCCATTCCTCCTGACAGAGCTGGTGTAACTGAGTCAGGTTTGTAGGCCTCCTTGCTCGCACATGCTTTTTCAGTTCTGCCCTCAAAGTTTCTATGGGATTGAAGTCAGGGCTTTGTGATGGCCACTCCAATACCTTGACTTTGTTGTCCTTAAGCTATTTTGCCACAACTTTGGAAGTATGCTTGGGATCATTGTCCATTTGGAAGACCCATTCAGTTTTAACTTCCTGACTGATGTCTTGAGATGTTGCTCAATATATCCACATCATTTTCCTGCCTCATAATGCCATCTATTTTGTGAAGTGTACCAGTCCCTTCTGCAGCAAAGCACCCCCACAACATGATGCTGCCACCCCCGTGCTTCACGGTTAGGATGGTGTTCTTTGGCTTGCAAGCCTCCCCCTTTTTCCTCCAAACATAACAATGGTCATTAAGGCCAAACAGTTCTATTTTTGTTTCATCAGACCAGAGGACATTTCTCCAAAAAGTACGATCTTTGTCCCCATGTGCAGTTGCAAAACGTAGTCTGGCTTTTTTATGGCGGTTTTGGAGCAGTGGCTTCTTCCTTGCTGAGCAGCCTTTCAGGTTATGTCAATATAGGACTCGTTTTACTGTGGATATAGATACTTTTGTACCTGTTTTCTCAAGCATCTAAACAAGGTTCTTTGCTGTTGATCTGGGATTTATTGGCACTTTTCGCACCAAAGTACGTTCATCTCTAGGAGACAGAACGCGTCTCCTTCCTGAGCGGTATGACGGCTGTGTGGTCCCATGGTGTTAATACTTGCATACTATTGTTTGTACAGATGAGCGTGGTACCTTCAGGCATTTTTTAAATTTCTCTCAAGGATGAACCAGATTTTTGGAGGTCTACAATTTTTTTTCTGAGGTCTTGGCTGATTTATTTTGATTTTCCCATGATGTCAAGCAAAGAGGCACTGAGTTTGAAGGTAGGCCTTGAAATACATCCACAGGTACACCTCCAATTGACTCAAATGATGTCAATTAGCTTCTAAAGCCATGACTTAATTTTCGGGAATTTTCTAACCTGTTTAAAGGCACAGTCAACTTAGTGTATGTAATCTTCGGACCCACTGGAATTGTGATACAGTGAGTTATAAGTGAATTAATCTGTCTGTAAACAATTGTTTGAAAAATTACTTGTGTCATACACAAAGTAGATGGCCTAACCAACTTGCCAAAACTATTGTTTGTTAACAAGAAATTTGTGGAGTGGTTGAAAAACAAGTTTTCATGACTCCAACCTAAGTGTATGTGAACTTCCAACTTCAACTGTATGTAAATAAGGTATTTCTGTTTTTTTTAAATAATAATATATTTTTTTTACTGTTTTCACTGTGTCATTATGGGGTATTACGTGTAGATTGATGAGGAGTTAGGCCTCCCGAGTGCGAAATGTATCACTGTAGTATCTGGTTTGAATTCAGGCTGCTGCACATTTGACCATGATTGGGAGTCTCATAGGGCGGTGCACAATTGGCCCAGCTTTGCCTGGGTATGGCTAGGGTATTCTGTCATTGTAAATAAGAATTTGTTCTTAACTGACTTGCCTAGTTAAATAAAAGGAAAATTTTTTATGTAATCCGCTATAGAATAAGGCTGTAACACAACCAAATGTGGAAAAGGGGAAGGGGTCTGAATACTTTCTGAATGCACTGTGAGGTCTGATATGACCAAGTATATTCTTTTAAAGAATGTTGTCGGGTGAGTAATTGGTATTAACTTCTTAGGGCTAGGGGGCAGTATTTTGAAGTTCGGATGAAAAACGTGCCCAAAGTAAACTGCCTGTTACTCAGGCCCAGAAGCTAGGATATGCATATAATTAGTAGCTTTGGATAGAAAACACTCTGAAGTTTCTAAAACTGTTTAAATAATGTCTGTGAGTATAACAGAACTGATATGGCAGGCAAAAACCCGAGCAAAATCCATCCGGGATGTCTGAATCAGTCATGTCACACTGTTTTCAATTGGCATGCTGGGTATTTTAGCTCCCAGATTGCAGTTCCTATGACTTCCACTAGATGTCAACAGTCAACATTCCAACCTTTTAGAAAAAGGTTGGAATCTTCAATCATGAAAATCAAGGGAGTAAGACCACTTGTGTCCTGCTTTGGATTTTTGCGCGTAACAGGGAATGCGCGTTCAGTTCTTTTTCTCTTCTATTCAGCAGGTTATATTCCGTCTGAAATATTATAGTGTATATTCATTTTAGGGTATCTGAGTATTGATTACAAATGTTGCTTGACTTTTTTCGACAAACTTTACGGGTACTTTTGGGATATCGTTTGTCTGCATGGATGAAAGCCTTTAGGCAGGTGGATTACTGAACAAAACGCGCCAACCAAACGGAGCTATATGGATATAAAGAGGAACTTTATCGAACAAAATGACCTTTTATTGTGTAACCTGGACGCTTTGATATGCCATCAGAGGAAGATCATCAAAGGTAAGCAAGTTTTCTATTTGAGTCAGCAATATCAGGAGATCATCAGCAACTACCGTAAGTTTAGTTCATATAAATTTTTACCAATACTGATAGCTATCAAATAAAATAAAATTGTATTGGTCACATACACATGGTTAGCAGATGTTAATGCGAGTGTAGCGAAATGCTTGTGCTTCTAGATCTGACAGTGCAGGATTCATTCCTAACTAGTCGAAGTGAGGTGACCATCTCTGTATTCGCCATCTTGGTGGGGACGTTTGGGTGTTACGTTTGGGTGTTACGTTTGGGTCCTGTCAAATTATTTCTGCAATGGGTTAAATTGCCAGAGCAAACAGGAGTGGGGAGAGACGACATCCCTGTCTTCTGCCCCCTTCTAAAGAAAATTTATTGGATAATGTACTTTATTTTTTTATTAATTTTTGGTCTGCTGATAGTTGCTTCAGTGCTGTTGAGTCTAAGAAGGCTGGAGGATCAGTCCAACAGTTTTTTTATTCTGATTTATATAGATTTTTTTCGTAGAAGCTTTTCAAATGTAATTGATGGTTTTGTTATTGTTTTTTCTAACTAAATCATTTCTATCTTTATCTTTTACAATATAACTGGTTTGGTGTGTATTCGTTTTGTGAGGGCTGTGAGGTGTTTACAAGGTATACTTTCTTTTGTAGAATTCACTTGTTACTCATTGCAACATTGAACCGAAGGCTTTCTAATAAAAATATTTAAAGAAAAATACTTACTGTGAAATTTTCCGGGTTTAGGATTTGTCAAGTCTTCACCTTTAAAACAAAAATATTTGACTCTTAGAATCGTAATCCAAGAGTACAATTTTAACAGGAAGAAAAAGGCTAGCCAAAACTTTTTTTGTAACCTACAAGAGGTATTTTGTATTTTTTTAATATGTTAAGACCAGTTCCTCACTTTATCATATAGTTCTTAGAGGTACCCTACATTTCTCATATAAAATCAGCTCGTCAAAGAATAAAAAATCTGGGTAAACAAATCTTGACAACCTTGATGGTAATTCAAACCGCCCAAAGAGAAATTGAGCATGATAAATAAAAGAGGAAGAAACTCACCTCTTATAGTTCAATAAAGTATACAGGGGGTGCAGTCCAGGTATCCAACAGTCCAGCTGTGCCTCTGAACACCAGCCTCCTAGTGTTGGGATGTATATGTAGTGTCTCTCTCTCATCACTCCCCCTTTGCTACTCCTCCAATCCAATGGGAAGCCATTTGGAGGGATGAGGGGTAGGCACTGAGACGGACAACATCCTATAAACACTACCAATGCAAAGGACAGCACATTGCCATTCACACAAGGTCTGGATGGTTGTGTGTGTGAGTGTGCGCGAGTGCGTGCGTCTGTGCAAGCGTACGTGTGTGTGTATTTGTACCTGCAAGAAAGCAGAAACAGGGAAAGCCAAGCAGGTCATTACCCCAAATACAAGGAACATCAAAAATAAAGAATATGTGACATTTCTATCTCTTTTAAACTTGGAAGTGCATTATCATTGAAGGCATTATCATTGACATTTGGAGAGAAGAAAAAGAAGATAGAGTATGATATACTCTTAAGGATCGGACGCTTTTTTCAATTTCCGCCTAAAATGACATACCCAAATCTAACTACCTGTAGCTCAGGACCTGAAGGAAGGATATGCATATTCTGATACCATTTGAAAGGAAACACTTTGAAGTTTGTGGAAATGTTAAATTAATGTAGGATAATATAACACATTAGATCTGGTAAAAGATAATGCAAAGAAAAAATGAGTTTTTTTTATTATTCTTTTTTGTACCATTATCTTTGAAATGCAAGAGAAAGGCCATAATGTATTATTCCAGCCAATGCGCAATTTAGATTTTGTCCACTATAAATGGCAGCAGTGTATGTGCTAATTTTTAGTATGATCCATTGCATTTCTGTTAAAAATGTTGTTGGTTAATTAGTACATTTTCAAGTTCATAACTGTGCACTCTCCTCAAACAATAGCATGGAATTCTTTCATTGTAATAGCTACGTAAATAGGACAGTGCAGTTAGATTAACAAGAAGTTAAGCGTTCTGCCAATATCAGATATGTCTATGTCCTGGGAAATGTTCTTGTTACTTACAACCTCATGCTAATCACATTAGCTTACATTAGTTCAACCGTCCCACAGGGGGAACACCAATCTGTAGGGCAGGTAATCCCAAACTGGGGGGTACGCGCAATGAAGTTGGGGGTACGCCAAATAAAAATCTGATTCACTTAAAAAAAAATACATTTTCAAACAGGTAATTTATATTTTCCAATGGGGCTATACATTTAGGTGAGTTTTCTTTCTCACCCGAGTAGCCTCGTTTCACTGCCAAATATAAAATTAAACCATCTAGTGTTCAGCAAAATAACAATACAATGTCAAATGTAGCCTAGTCAAAGAATCAACATCCAATAACATTAACCATTACTCTCTCGCGGGAAACCTTCACTCTTGCGCAGACATTTAGAAACAAAACATGACAATTTGAAAAATAAGAGAATGAAGATGACTTTCGAGTAGTACGACATGTATAAAAGCAACAGATACCATTAATAAGAAGGGGCTAGAAGTGTCTTACATGGTGAGCTACCGAGTGGCTAGGACAGGCAAGCCCCATACTATTGTGGAGGACTTATTTCTTCCTGCTGCTGCTGATATGGCTGGGACAATGCTGCGGGAAAAGGCCAAAAAAACTATACAGACAATGCCTTCATCAAACAACACTGTTTCACCATGCCTCAGTGACATGGCAGGATATTACTGCTTCGCATACAAGCCAGTGAATTATACGTGTTGCAGCTGGAT
This sequence comes from Hucho hucho, assembly GCA_003317085.1. NCBI lineage: Eukaryota > Metazoa > Chordata > Actinopteri > Salmoniformes > Salmonidae > Hucho > Hucho hucho. The sequence goes on from QNTS01000447.1 coordinate 938,963, forward strand.
GAGTCAACAGACGTGGCAGGCCTGGCACAGCTCCTGGTATATGTCCGTTACATTTATGGCAGTCAATTAATGAAGACATCCTCTTCTGAAACCACTGGAAATCAGAACAACATGAGAGGATATTTTTGAAGTACTGGACAGCTATGTGACATCAAATGGACTTTGGTGGTCAAGATGTGTTGGTATCTGTACTGATGTCGCAAAAGCCATGACAGGGAGACATATTGGAGTGCTCCCAACGCCCATTAAGTACACTGCAGCATCCACAGTGGCTCTTGCTGCCAAGGGAATATCTCACAGCTTGAAAGACATTTTGGACAATACAGTGAAAATGTTTAACTTTGTTAAAGCAAGGCCCCTGAACTCTCGTGTATTTTCTGCATTATGCAATGATATGGGCAGTAACCATGTAACGCTTTTACAAGATACTGAAGTGCGCTGGTTATCAAGGGGCAAAGTATTGACACATTTTTTGAAATTGAGTTTTCTTTACTGACCATAATTTTCACTTGTCTGACCGCTTGCATGATGAGTTTCTCACACGACTGGCCTAACTGGGTGATGTCTTTTCTCACCTGAATGATCTGAATCTAGGATTACAGGGACTCTCCGCAACTATATTCAATGTGCTGGACAAAATTGAGGCTATGATTAAGAAGTTGGAGCTCTTTTCTGTCTGCATTAACAAGGACAACACACAGGTCTTTCCATCATTTTATGATTTTATGTGTGGAAATGAACTCAAGCTTACGGACAATGTCAAATGTGAAATAGCGAATCACCTGAGTGAGCTGGGTGCACAATAACGCAGGTACTTTCCCGAAATGGACGACTCAAACAACTGGATTAGTTATCCCTTTCATGCCCTGCCTCCAGTCCACTTACCGATATCTGAACAAGAGAGCCTCATCAAAATTGCAACAATGAATTTAATCAGAAGCCACTGCTAGATTTCTGGATTCTTTTCAGATTTTCTTGCCTTGACAAATTGCGCTATTAAGACACTGATGCCCTTTGCAACCACGTACCTATGAGAGTGGATTCTCGGCCCTCACTAGCATGAAAACTAAATACAGGCACAGACTGTGTGTGGAAAATTATTTAAGACTGAGACTCTCTCCAATACAACCCAACATTACAGAGCTATGCGCATCCTTTCAAGCACACCCTTCTCATTAACCCGTGGTGAGCTATTTTTGATGAACAAATAAGGTTTTATATGTAAGATGGCTAAATAGAGAGCAAAATTAATTATTATTGTTATTTGTGCTCTGGTCCTAAGCTCTTTGTCACTTCTCACGAGCCGGGATGTGAAAACTCACACTCATTCTTATGTTTAATAAATGTATCGTATAGTGTGTGTGTGTGTGTGGCAGGCTTACAATGATGGCAAAAAACAACATTTGAGAGTGCGCTGACCCTGGTGCTAGAGGGGTTACGCAGCTGAAGGTTGAATGTTTGAAGGGGTACGGGACTATAAAAAGTTTGGGAACCACTGCTGTAGAGGATATACACTCTTTAAAAAGAATAACTCTTTTTGGTTCCAGGTAGAACCCTCTGTGGAAAAGGTTCTACATTGAACCCAAAAGGTTTCTACCTAGAACCTAAAAGGTTTCTTAGGCTGCTCCCATACCCTTTCAAGAACCATTTTGGTTCCAGGTAGAACCCGTTTTGGTTCCAAGTAGAACCCTTTTGGGTTCAATGTAGAACCCTTTCCACCTAGGGTTTTACATGGAACCCGAAATTGTTCTACCTGGAACCAAAAACGGTTCTCCTATGGGGACCGCCAAAATACACTTTTGTAACCCTTTCAGTGTAGAGGAAGAGGATGAGGGGATCTCCATAGTGAATTTGCATTGAGGAGTAATTGGCGAGCCCGCCTGGGACACCACAGTGTTTTTTGGGGTCTCCCTGTATCGCCCAACTGTCAGATGTCGCACCATACTAACTCATTTCCACTAGAAACGGTATGTGGTGTGATGGGTGGTAATGTCTGACGGTGGGAAACACTGGCCAGGAGGTATCAGTGTGATGAATGAAAAAATCCTAAATCATTCATCCATTTCCAAGCAGGCTGTGTGGTTCATTTTAGAAGAAAAGAGAAGTGAAAACTACAAAACTACTTCACAGACTCGCTCTCACGTAAAACGATATCAATGGAAAACATGGCCTTGGTAGGGGATTGAAACACACAAGGTGGAACAATGGTAAAGGCATTAAGATAATAACAAGCAGGTGAACAAGGTGTACAGACAGGTCAGTGTATTTTCAGTTGATGTTTTGTCTGTTTTTACTCAGCTAATAGCCATAACAGCTTAATATTGTTAAGTTCAATAACTGTAACGTTAGTAAATGGGTGGAATAAACATTGTTTCTCTCAATACTTAATACAAAGGCCAAAGCATTTCACTACACCCGCAATAACATCTGCTAAACACGTGTACAGTATGTGACCAATACAATTTGATTTGATTTTAGCTAGATAGCTAGCTAGCCACCGGAGGACAACAACACAACAAGATGCAACAATTCAAGTTTTTCTGTCAATGATGTATGCTCTCAATGGGATTTAATAGGAGTGATGCCAAAATTCAAGCTGGCTTCCCTTGTCACTTTTTTATGGAGTGCGCCAGGACCATTCCCAGTTGAGCTCACTCAGTTTAGCTCAACGCTGATTGACAAATTTGATATACTTTTTTTATTAAGGGAGGCCAAATGCTCGCAGGCTTCCCCCTACGGGCAGCAACAATGTCATACTCGTTTTTACCAGACGGCATCAGATAGATAGCCTACAAGTAGAGACAGATGGGTGCTGTTTTGCATGTTCTGATGCTTTCTTCTGTGAGATACATTCAGCCTCTTGCAAATTGAAGGAAAATTATTAAACACAAAGAGAAGAAAGATAAATATTCTTATAATATATTTTTATTTTGCTTGGTATTTTTTGGGGGGAAGCCTGGCTTCCCTTGGCATCCATGAATACACGCCACTGTCCATATAACTGGTTTCACAATTGTCTCTATTGATAAGGTAAAATAGATTAAAAACAAGTGTCATGTATATTAACATTTCACTTATCAAAACAGATTACTTATTTACCAAGCTATTATCAATAATAGCTCCTTTCAAGTTGCAAATTACAGTACATGGAGAATTACAAAAGAAGGTAGATACGTTTTCTATTTGGAACCAGCAGGTACTCTTGACCTTATTCATGGTTTCAACTCACGTAAAGGTGATGGAATTATAAGGGAATTAAGTCAAGGTCAGAATTTGGCGTATGAGTAGACACACCTCTGCCACACCTTAATTTATAATTCATAATTAAGGGCTTATCTGTAAAATAGATGTTTCAGTATGCCTCTTTGATAAAATAAAGGTTAAATAGCAATTTCCACCCTGAATGAAAAGCAGGTGAATAGAATGCTAATCTCATGGCTAAGTTTAAGGTCAGAATATGCATAAAGAAAAAAAGTGCATAAAAATTGAATAACATGCCATTTACATGAGCGTTGCAAAATAAATGTACACATACATGTTATTTAATCATTGCACCCACACTGCTCGCGCGCACCAACAAGCGTCTGCATTACCAGGGGCTAAAATAGAAGTTGCTTCTATTTGTGACGCAGAACGCGATGCAAGTCCTGTCTCTCCCATCTCCTCATTGTCTTTTAGAAGAATATACCCACGTGCCATCTCCTCATTGGTTATACCCACATGGGTGATTGAAAGATGAACTGAGGTCGGTTGTGGTAATGCACCTTATTATGACAGTTAGTTGCCAATTGCCATATAAAGTCCAAAGAAGAAAAAGCCTGGAAGAGATGACTAGAAATGGATTGATTATTGGAGTAGAGGACTCATTTCAGGTAAAATAACAACTCAATGTTTATATCCCAGGACAAATTAGCTAGCAACAGCAAGCTAGCTAGCTAAATACGACAAATTAGCTAGCAACTGCAAGCTAGCTAGCTAAATTGCCATAGGTGTTTAATGATTTTCGACCCGTCCCCAAATTAATATACAGTTGAAGTCGGACGTTTACATACACTTAGGTTGGAGTCATTAAAACTTGTTTTTCAACCACTCCACAATTCCAGAAGATGGTGTCATGGCTTTAGAAGCTTATGACGCTAATTAACCTAATTTGAATCAATTGGAGTTGTACCTGTGGATGTATTTCAAGGCCTACCTTCAAACTCAGTGCCTCTTTGCTTGAATTCATGGGAAAATCAAAAGAAATCAGCCAAGACCAAGTCTGGTTAATTCTTGGGAGAAATTTCCAAACGCCTAACAGTACCACGTTCATCTGTACAAACAATAGTACGCAAGTATAAACACCATGGGACCAGATGAATGTACTTTGGTGTGAAAAGTGCAAATAAATCCCAGAACAACAGCAAGGACCTTGTGAAGATGCTGGAGGAAACAGGTACCAAAGTATCTATATCCACAGTAAAACGAGTCCTATATCGACATAACCTGAAAGACCGCTCAGCAAGGAAGAAGCCACTGCTCCAAAACCGCCATAAAAAAAGCCAGACTACGGTTTGCTACTGCACATGGGGACAATGATAGTACTTTTTGGAGAAATGTCCTCTGGTCTGATGAAACAATTTGTTTTGAAATTTTTGGCTTGAATCTGTAGTCATACTGGCACAGCTTCTTTTTGATGATCATTGTACGCCGGTTTAGTCAATATAACTAAACACTCAACAGAATTAGAGCCTGACCGATAAATCCGTTGACCGACATCACCAGCCAATATTAGCCTTTCACAGAAATATTTGTATTGGTCTTTATTCCACAATAAAGCACCAATATTATATATATACTGGAAAAAAGATATTAGCCTTTAACACAAATATTTGCATCGGTCTTTATTCCACCAATAAAGTAAAATGGAACAATTTCAAATATTTTACTGAGTTACAGTTCATATGAGGAAATTAATCAATTGAAATAAATTCATTAGGCCCTAATCTATGGGTTTCACATGACTGGGAATACAGATTTCTTATTTAACTAGGTAAGTCACTTAAGAACAAATTCTTGTTTACAATGATGGCCTATCTGTTGGTCACAGCTACCTTAAAAAAAGGTAGTGGCGTGGATCAGAAAACCAGGATAATTTTTTCAACTCATGAAACAAGGGACCAACACTTTACGTATTGCGTTTATATTTTGGTTCAGAGTAGTTAGGCTCTATATAGCCAGCAAGGTTGTTAGCCTAGCAGCTAGCTAGCTAGCTACAGTAGCAAGCAATCTGTGCTACATATGTGCAAACCCTGGACTGGCGCCAAAGTCAACACTGACTCATCCTTCATAGAAAAATAACATTGTTACTGTCTGGGCCTATTATGTTAGTGTGCTTATTTAGTTAGTTGGTAAACAACTATCATTTAGGCCATGTGCTTCATTCATGATGAGATAAGATTGTTAGCTAGCTAGCTAGCTAAATTGGAATGCGTGACTAAAACCAGAGTGGCAAGCATTTTCCTGCTTTAACGTTTTCAGTCATCAGCGCTTGCCATTTGCAGATGAAATATATAGCCAATACGTTTAACATTGAATAACAGTGTAATTTAACTTATGGTTTCAGTAATAAAACATTTTCGTAAAAAACAGCAAGGGTGTGCTTGTCATAACAACAGATATTACATTATGTTAAAAGCCAGAGATAGAGAAAAGAGGAGATAGGAATCCCATTTGAGCAATGAATGGAAGAAGGTATGTGCACGTAATTTAGAAAGATAATATAGTAATTTACTAAAAGTCTAAGACCAAACAAAAAAACGGGCACTTGACAAAGAAATTAAAATGTAGTTATAGGTCAAAACTGTTTGATGTTGATATACAATCAAATCACCCTTTATTCCACATGACCACAGGGTATTGTTGAGTTACTTGGAATGAGGGATGGTTTTGCAAACAAAAAGTTGTTACTGTTAAGAAGACTTTGCACCCGTCATCCCAGATTTGAGGAATTCTCATTCGAAAACAGGTATGGGTTGGAATGACAGTTCTCTAGTAATAGGGTTGAGCCACAGAATAACACTGCTTCTTTGGCATTGTGGGTTATACAGTGGGGAAAAAAAGTATTTAGTCAGCCACCAATTGTGCAAGTTCTCTCACTTAAAAAGATGAGAGAGGCCTGTAATTTTCATCATAGGTACACTTCAACTATGACAGACAAAATGA
>QNTS01000447.1:945642-979188 GCA_003317085.1 Hucho hucho
TATTCCACATGACCACAGGGTATTGTTGAGTTACTTGGAATGAGGGATGGTTTTGCAAACAAAAAGTTGTTACTGTTAAGAAGACTTTGCACCCGTCATCCCAGATTTGAGGAATTCTCATTCGAAAACAGGTATGGGTTGGAATGACAGTTCTCTAGTAATAGGGTTGAGCCACAGAATAACACTGCTTCTTTGGCATTGTGGGTTATATGAGATGTGAGATACAGCCGGAGGCTCCTTGTTTGGGTCACAGCCAGATACTGTAGGTCCATCAACATCATATGTCTGTAACAACATAGGTGAGTTCTATTAAGAGCATAAACTGTGATACCACAATATAAAATAACTTCATGCGATGGTGTACTGAGAGCAGCTTAGTTTTTAGGTCACTTCTGCCACACTCTTAGAAAAATAATATATATTCTTTGCATATCCCACTCCCCTGAGACACCCTCAGAAAGTGGCATGTACATTTCCTTTAGTTAAATGTTATCAAGGAACAGTTGTCTTAACATTTTGAAGGTCAGGAAGATTAAATGTGGTCAATAGTATTGAGGAAGTCTTATATTTCCTCAATGCTATTGACCATACTTTCTGACCTTAGGCTCCAATCTTTCTGACCTTAGGCTCTAACTACAGTGCCTTCAGAAAGTATTCACCACCCTTTACCTTTTCCACATTTTGTTGTGTTACAGCCTGAATTAAACATTTACTCAAATTAAATTGTGTCACTGATCTACACACAGTACTTTTAGATTTGTTTTATAATTACACATTTTAGAGCTAAAAAGATATTGAGTCAATACACATTAATTCCCATTGTTATGGCAAGCCTAAATAAGTTCAGGAGTAGAAATGTGCATAACAAATCTCATGGACTCATTTCGTGTTCAATGATAATGGTTAACATTATTTTTGGATGACTGCCCAATCTCTATACCCAACACATTAAATTATCTGTAAAGTCCCTCAATCAAGCAGTGAATTTCAAGCGCAGATTCAACCACAAAGACCAGGGAGTTTTTCAATGCCTCTCATAGAAGGTGTAAGAATTTTAAAAGCAGACACTGAATACCTCTTTGAGCATGGGGAAGTTATTAATTAGGCTTTGGATGGTGTATCAATACACCCAGTCACTACAAGGATACAGGTGTCCTTCCTAACTCAGTTTCCGGAGAGGAAGGAAACTGCTCAAGGAATTCACCATGATGGCAATGGTGATTTTAAAACAGTTACAGAGTTGAATGGTTGTGATATGAGACAACTGAGGAAGGATCAACAACATTGTAGACCTCTATTGAGATCTTTATAGTCAATACATGGATGAAGAATAAACCTGCCAACACAGGAGAGGTATATTCCTCCATAGTCTTGGTTTCAGCCATCGACAGGGGGTAGATGTGGCTGCGTGGAGGTGCAGAGTCTGTTAGGAGGTTGATGGCACCGTGCCAGGGGCAATGAGGAGGGAGACAGCTGACGCAGGTCTTGGAGAAAACCTCCAGGAGATCCTGGTAAACCTGCGGGAAGTCAGCCTGGAGGGCAACCACAGGACTCTCAACCAACGTAGAACCACAGGGTAAGGAAAATCAGGTCTTCTGATATTCGGTTGCCCAGGCCGTGATCTCCATCCTCGACCAGAAGATGACTTTATGTATGGATGACTTTATGTACGGATGTCTAGATGATGAGGAAGGGAATGTTTTCTTGGTGCAGGTGTCCCGCGGGGATGGTGAGTGGTGCTGTGATGTGTGATTGTCCCAGATCCCAGTGGTCGGTTATCCAGCACTTGAACCGGAAACGGCGAGGAGAGTGGGTATGATGTAATGTTCAGGGAGGAGGCAGGGGCATGGTCAATAAAATTCCCAGCGGCACCGGAGTCCACTACAGCTGTAGTAACAACACGAGGGACAGCCAGCTAGTGAAATCGGTACTAAAAAGGGTTTGGTGGAGAGTGATGACGATGGAATACTCACACCTACCCCAGGAGACGGATGATCAAGGGGCTGTCCCTCTGCGCTAGTGACTCCCGGCTTGGGACGTAGCGGACACCGTTGAAGCTGGTGCCCCTCTTGAACACAATAGGGACAGGGTCTGAGCAGTCTCCGAATGTTCAAAGTCCTTCTAGACCAAGGGTGGGTAAACCAGTCCTCAGGGGTCTGATTGGTGTCACACTTTTTCTATTAAACCATTTTGAATTCAGGCTGTAACAGAACAAAATCGGGAATAAGTCAAGGGGTATGAATACTTTACGAAGGTCCTGTATAGTGTTTCCTCATTGCAACAAAATGTCATTTTAGTTCACTGAAAAAAAAACTGTCTCTAATCCAAAACAGCACATACCATTTTGCCAGATTGGGGTAAAACTGTTTTGGCAAGACATAGACTCCTTTTTGCATCATGTTGATAGACATGATGTCTTTGGTCTATAATTAGTTTGTCCTGAATATGGTTGAGTGAGGGAAAACTGGAAGTGTCTTTCATGTCATAATGGGACCGAGAGACTGAAAAACAGATTCTATCTCAAGGCCATCAGACTGTTAAACAGCCATCACTAACACAGAGAGGCTGCTGCCTACATACAGACTCGAAATCATTGGCCACTTTAAAAAATGGATCACTAGTCTCTTTAATAATGCCACTTTAGTTATGTTTACATATCTTACATTACTCATCTCATTTGTATATACTGTATTTTATACCATCTATTGCATCTTGCCTATGCCGCTCGGTCATCGCTCTTCCATATATGTATATGTAGCTATTCTTATTACATCCCTTTAGATTTGTGTTTATTACGTACTTGTTGTGGAATTGTTAGATGACTTGCTAGATATTACTGCACTGTCGGAACTAGAAGCACAATTTGTTAACCATGTGTATGTGACCAATAACATTTGATTTGATTTGATAGGTGTGTGGATTTTACACTACACCCTGATTAACACATTGCTCAATCAATCAAATGTATTTATCAAACCCTTTTAACATCAGCAGATGTCACAAAATGCTATACAGAAACCCAGTCTAAAACCCCAAAAAGCAAGCAATGCAGATGTAGAAGCACGGTGGCTAGGAAAAACTCCCTAGAAAGGCAGGAACCTAGGAAGAAACCTAGAGAGGAACCAGGCTCTGAGGGGTGGCCAGTCTTCTTCTGGCTGAGCAGAGTGGAGATATGAGATACATGGACATTTAAAGCCAGATTGTTCTTCAAGATGTTCAAACGTTCATAGATGACCAGCAAGGTCAAATAATAATCACAGTGGTTGTAGAGGGTGCAACAGGTTTCTACCTCAGGAGGAAATGTCAGTTGGCTTTTCATAGCTGAGAATTCAGAGGTCGAGACAGCAGGTGCGGTAGAGAGGGAGAGAGTTGAAAACAGCAGGTCCAGGACAAGGCGGCATACCCGGTGAACAGGTCAGTGTTCCCTAACCGCAGGCAGAAGAAGGGCGGGGGGGTGTGCCTTATGATTAACGAGTCGTGGTGTGATCATAACAACATACAGGAACTCAAGTCCTTTTGTTCACCTGACATAGAATTCCTTACAATCTGAAACCGTGGATTGATGGCAGCATTCGCGCAATACTGAAAGCGCAAACCACTGCTTTTAACCATGGTAAGGCGACCGGAAACATGACTGAATACAAACAGTGTAGCTATTCCCTCCGCAAGGCAATCAAACAAGCTAAGCGTCAGTATAGAGACAAAGTAGTCACAATTCAACGTCTCAGACACGAGAGGAATGTGGCAGGGTCTACAGTCAATCACGGACTACTGAAAAACAGCTTCTATCTCAAGGCCATCAGACTGTTAAACAGCCATCACTAACATTGAGTGGCTGCTGCCAACATACTGACTTAAATCTCTAGCCACTTTAAATAATAGAAATTGGATGTAACAAATGTATCACTAGCCACTTTAAACAATTTTGTATATAATGTTTACATATCCGACATTACTCATATCAAATGTATACACTATACTCTATACCATCTACTGAATCTTGCCTATGCCGTTGGGCCATCGACTCAAATCTCTAGCCACTTTAATAATTAAAAAGTGGATGTAATAAATGTATCACTAGCCACTTTAAACGATGCCATTTATATAATGTTTACATATCCTACATTACTCATCTCATATCTATATACTGTACTCTATACCAATGCCCATGTAATGCTTTGTAGGTTAGCAGTAAAACCTTGAAATCATCCCTAGCCTTAACAGGAAGCCAATGCAGTGAGATAGCACTGGAGTAATATGATACCATTTTTTGATTCTTGTCAGGATTCTACCAGCCGTGTTGAGCACTAACTGAAGTTTATTTAGTGCTTTATCCGGGTAGCAGGAGAGTCGAGCATTACAGTTGTCTAATCTAGAAGTGACAAAAGCATGGATTAGCTTTTCTGAGTAATAATAAAAAAATAGTTTCAGATTTTTGCAATGTTACGAAGATGGAAAAAACTGTCCTTGAAATATTATTGATGTTCGTCAAAAAAGAGATCCAGAGTCCTTCACAGTTTTATTTGAGACAACTGTAGAACCATCAAGATGAATTGTCAGATCCAACAGCAGATCTCTTTGTTTCTTGGGACCTAGAAGTAGCATTTCTGTTTTGTCTGAGTTGAAAAATATTTTGATGTGGTGCGACGGACAATGCAGTTAGATTAACAAGAATTTAAGCTTTTAACCGATATAAGACACTTGTATGTACCTAGATGTTTAATATGCATAATTATTATGATTATTTATTTGAATTGCGCGCCCTCCAATTTCACCGGAAGTTGTCGACAGGTGTCCTGCTGATGGGACACCTAGCCCTAAGAAGTTTTAATTGAAATGCATTCGAGGTGACTACCTCATGAAGCTGTTTGAAAGAATGCCAAAACTGTGCAACGCTGTCATCAAGGCAAAGGGTGGCTACTTTGAAGAATCTCAAATTCTTTTTTGTTTACTACATGATTCAAATCAAATCCAAATCAAATCAAATTGTATTAGTCACATGCACCGAATACAACAGGTGTAGACCTTACATTGAAATGCTTACTTACGAGCCCCTAAACAACAATGCAGTTAAAAAAATGTAATAAAAATACGAATAAGAATAAGAAATAAAAGTAAAAAGTAATTAAAGTAAAATAACAATAGCGAGACTAATCCGCCTGGTATAGAGGTCCTGGATGGCAGGAAGCTTGCCCCCAGTGATGTACTGGGCTGTACACACTAGCCTCTGTAGTGCCTTGCGGTCGGAGGCCGAGCAGTTGCCATACCTGGCAGTGATGCAACCAGTCAGGATGCTCTCGATGGTGCAGCTGTAGAACCTTTTGAGGTTCTGAGGACCCATGCCAAATCTTCTCAGTCTCCTGAGGGGGAATAGGTTTTATCATGCCCTCTTCACAACTGTCTTGGTGTGCTTGGACCATGTTATTTTGTTGGTGATGTGGACACCAAGGAACTTGAAGCTCTCAACCTGCACCACTGCAGCCCCGTCGATGAGAATGGGGGCGTGCTCTGTCCTTTTTTTCCTGTAGTCCACAATCATCTCCTTTGTCTTAACTACGTTGAGGGAGAGGTTTTTGTCCTGGCACAACACGGCCAACTCTCTGACCTCCTCCTTATAGGCAGTCTCGTCGTTGTCGGTGATCAGGCTTACCACGCTTGTGTCATCGCCAAATGTAATGATGGAGTTGGAGTTGTGCCTGGCCGTGCATTCATGAGGGAACAGGGAGTACAGGAGGGGACTGAGCACACACCCCTGAGGGGCCCCTGTGTTGAGGATCTGCGTGGCGGATGTGTTGTTACCTACCCTTACCACCTGGGGGCGGCCCGTCAGGAAGTGCAGGATCCAGTTGCAGAGGGAGGTGTTAAGTTCCAGGGTCCTAAGCTTAGTGATGAGCTTTGAGGGCACTGTGGTGTTGAACGTTGATCTGTAGTCAAAGAATAGCATTCTCACATAGGTGTTCCTTTTGTCCAGGTGGGAAAGGGCAATAAAGATTGCATCATCTGTGGATCTGTTGGGGCGGTATGCAAATTGGAGTGGGTCTAGGGTTTCTGGGATAATGGTGTAGATGTCAGCCATGACCAGCCTTTCAAAGCACTTCATGGCTACAGACGTGAGTGCTACGGGTCGGTAGTCATTTAGGCAGGTTACCTTAGTGTTCTTGGGCACAGAGACTATAGTGCTCTGCTTAAAACATGTTGGTATTACAGACTCGGACAGGGAGAGGTTGAAAATGTCAGTGAAGACACTTGCCAGTTGGTCAGTGCATGCGCACAGTACACATCCTGGTAATCCATCTGGCCCTGCGGCCTTGTGAATGTTTACCTGTTTAAAAGGTCTTACTCACATCGGCTGCAGAGAGTTTGATCACACAGTCTTCGGGAACAGCTGGTGCTCTCATGTATGTTTCAGTGTTATTTGCCTCGAAGCGAGCATAGAAGTAGTTTAGCTTTTCTGGTAGGCTCGTGTCATGGGCAACTCTTGGCTGTGCTTCCCTTTGTAGTCTGTAGTGGTTTACAAGCCCTGCCACATCCGTCGAGCGTCAGAGCCGGTGTAGTACGATTCGATCTTAGTCCTGTATTGAAGCTTTGCCTGTTTTATGGTTTGTCGGAGGGCATAGCGGGATTTCTGATAAGCTTCCGGGAAACCCGCTCCTTGTAAGCAGCAGCTCTAGCCTTTAGCTCAGTGCGGATGTAGCTTGTAATCCATGGCTTCTGGTTAGGATATGCACAGATGGACACTGTGGGGACGACGTCATTGATGCACTTTCTGATGAAGCCAGTGACTGATGTGGTGTACTCCTCAATGCCATCGGAGGAATCCCGGAACATATTACAGTCTGTTCTAGCAAAACAGTCCTGTAGCTTAGCATCTGCTTCGTCTGACCACTTTTTTATTGATCGAGTCACTGGTGCTTCCTGATTTAATTTTTACTTGTAAGCAGGAATTAGAAGGATATAATTATGGTCAGATTTGCCAAATGGAGGGTTGAGGGAGAGCTTTGTTTGCGTCTCTGTGTGTGGAGTAAAGGTGGTCCAGAGTTTATTTCTGTAATGTTGTGTACTGATGAGAAAAAGGAGTCAGGCGCAGGAGAGTTGAGATGCGTGGAAACCAAAGTATTTAATAAGCCACCAGTACAAAACAAAGTACAAAGGTGTAGGGAAAATACTGTCCACGAAAAATATATACACACGGGCGAATAAACAAAACACCCGGAAAAACAAACATAGTCGTCCAAATACACAGACTGAACAAAATGAATAATCACTCACAAGGACAAGAAGGAAAACAGAGGAATAAATACACGCAGACTGATGAGGGGGAATACGCAACAGGTGTGAAAAGAAAACAAGGCAAAACCAATGGATAACGAAAAAGGGAGCGGTGATGACTAGTAAACCGGTGACGTCGACTGCCGAACACCGCCCGAACAAGGAGAGGGGCCGACTTCGGCGGAAGTCGTGACAGTTTCCCTCTGGTTGCACATTTAATATGCTGATAGAAATTTGGTAAAACAGATTTAAGTTTCTACAAAGAAAACCCCTTGAATCAGAAGGTGTGTCTAAACTTTTGACTGGTACTATAGGCCGATAGTTTTTTTTACATTTTCCCGGGTCAAGTAGAGAGGCATTATTACTGACACTTTTAATGGGTTTGGTACACATCCGGCGGATTGGGAGCCATTTAGTATGTTCAACATAGGAGGGCCAAGCACAGGAAGTTGCTCTTTCAGTAGTTTTAGTTGGAATAGGGTACATTATGCAGCTTGACGGTTTAGAGGCCATGACTATAGGATAAAAAAACTTGAGTGTCTCCATTGATCCTAGGTCCTAGCGGTTCTGAGCAGACTCATGAGCAGATTCAAAGTGGAGCCTGTAATTTCTAATGATCATGATCTTTTCATTGAAGAAGTTCATGAATTTATCACTGCTGAAGTGAAAGCTATCCTCTCTTGTCGAATGCTGCTTTTTAGTTAGCTTTTCGACAGTATAAAAAATAAATGTTGGATTGTTCTTATTAGGTTGGAAAAATAGGATGATCGAGCAGCAGTGAGGGCTCTTTGATATTGCACGGTACTGTCTTTTCAAGCTAGTCGGAAGACTTCCATTTTGGTGGAGCACCATTACCGGTCCAATTTTCTGGAAGCTTGCGTCAAGGCTCGGGTATTTTCTGTATACCAGGGAGCAAATTTCTTGTTACAAATGTTAGGGTGTGACGCAAGGTTAAATTAAGATCCTCAGTTAGGTGGTTAACTGATTTTTGTACTCCATAGTCCTTGGGTAGGTGGAGGGGATGGGAGGGGGATATTTGGGTTGTTCAAGAATTTATGGCACTGCTTTTGATGATCCTTGGTTGGGATTTGAGCAGATTATTTGTTGCGATTGCAAATGTAATAAAATGGTCGTCCGATTATGAGGAAAAACATTTAAATCCACAATATTTATTCCACGGGACAAAACTAGATCCAGGGTATGACTGTGGCAATGAATAGGTCCGGAGACACATTGGACAAAACCCACTGAGTCGATGATGGCTCCGAAAGCCTTTTGGAGTGGGTCTGTGGACTTTTCCATGTGGACATTAAAGTCACTAAAAATTTGAATATTATCTGCCATGAGACTACAAGGTTCGATAGGAATTCAGGGAACTCAGTGAGGATCGCTGTATACTGCGCATGAGGCCTGTAAACAGTAGCTATAAAAAGTGATTGAGTAGGCTGCATAGATTTCATGACTAGAAGCTCAAAATACGTTTTCTTTGTGTAAATTGAAATTTGCTGTCATAAATGATAGCAACACCTCCACTTAAACAAAAAAACGGGCATTTGACAAACAAGAAAATACAGGTATAGGTAACTGTTTGCTGTTTATATAAAAGGAAACCATCCTTTAATCCACATGACCACAGTGTATTGTTGAGTAAGTTGGAATGAGGAATGGTTATGCAAACAAAAACGTGCTACTGTTAAGACGACTTTGCACCCATCATCCCGGATTTGGGCAATTCCCATTGGAAAACAGATGGTGGGCTCGGATGACAGTTCCCTAGAAATAGGGTAGAGACACAGAAACACAGGTGCTTCTCAGGAATAGTGGGTGCTAAGAGACATGAGATACAGCTGGAGGTTCCTAGGTTTAGGTCACAACCAGATACTGTAAGGGCATTACTATAATTTGCCTGTATCATCAACATGTGTGATTGCTAATATAAGCATAAAATGTGATATCACAAGCATTTTGCTACACCTGCAATAACATCTGCTAAACACGTGTATGTGACAAATAAAATGTGATTTGATTTGAATATCACTTCATGGCTTGGTATACTGAGAGCAGCTTAGTTATTAGGTCACTATCATGAATTTCAGACAACCCCTGATTGACACAATAGCCCAGTTGTTGCATTATTGTTAAGGCTGACCACTGGTATTTCATTTGCACACATTTAGATTATACAGTCATGTACTAAAATACTATTACTAAACAAAAACACTGGCATTTGACAAAACAAATGAAATTCAGTTATATGTAACTGTTTGCTGTTTACTTATATTGAAAGCACCTTTATTCCCAGTGACTGCAGTGTATTGTTGTATTACTTGGAATGAGGGATGGTTATGCAAACAAAAAGCTGTTACTGTTAAGAGGACTTTGCACCCTTCATCCCGGATTTGAGAAACTCCCACTGGAAAACAAATGTGGGTTGGAATGACAGGCCCCTACACTCTTCGAAAAATGTTTCCAAAACGGTTCTTCGCCTGTCCCCATAGAAAACCCATTTTTGTTTCCAGGTAGAACCCTTTTTGGTTACATGTAGAACCCTCTGGAGAAAGGGTTGTACATGTAACCCAAAAGGGCTCTACCTGGAAACTAAAAGGTTATTCAATGTGTTCTCCTATGGGGACAGCCAAATAAACCCTTTAGGTTATAGATAGCAATTTATTTTCTAAGAGTGTAGAAATAAATAGGTTTGAGACACAGAAATAAAAGTGGTTCTCAGGCATAGTGGGTGCTATGGGACTTGAGATACAGCTGGAGCATTCAAGGTTGGGTCACAGCCAGATACTGCAGGTGCAACATCATATGTCTGTATCACAAAAATCTGTTAGTGCTAATATGAGCATAAATTGTGATATCACAATATACTATCACTTGTGGCATGGTCCCTTGGAATAGATATTGTGGATCTAAATATTCTTCCTCATAATACTGGATTACCGGACCACCATCTTATTATGTTTGGAATTGCAACAAAAATTAGGCTCAGACCCCACCCAAGGATGATCAAATTCTCTTCCAGACTCTACCCAAGGATGTTGGGGTATTAAAATCTGTTACCCACCAAACCGAGGATCTAAAATTAACCTTGCATAATACCCTAGATGCAGTCGCACCGCAAAAAAACTGCAACACTTGTCACAAGAAAATAGCTCCTCTGTATACAGCAAAAAATCTGAGACCTGAAGAAAGCTTCCAGAAAATTGGAATGGAACTGGCGCTCCACCAAATTGGAAGTCTTCTGACTAGCTTGGAAAACTGTATCGTGCAATACCTAAGAGCCCTCACTGCTGTTTGATCAGATTACTTTTCCAACCTGATTGAGGAGAATTAAAACAATCCAAAACATTTTTGGGATACTGTCACAAAGCTAACTCAAAGCATCATCCCCAAAGTGAGGATGGCCTTCACTTCAGCAGTGAAGAATTCATTAACTTCTTTGACGATAACATCATGATCATTAGAAAGCAAATCAGACTCCTCTTTGAATATGCAATCGTGTCTGTTGATCATGGGTAAGTTTCTATGTCCCTGAAGGTTCAGTTTTAGGACCACTGTTGTTTTCACTATATATTCAACCTCTTTGTGATGTCATTTAGAAACACAATGTCAACTTTCACTGCTTTGCTGAAGACACACAGCTGTACAATTTGATAAAACATGGTGAAGCCATGCCTACTTTGGAAGCCTGTGTTTCAGACATAAGGACGTACATGGTGGCAATTGTTTACTTTTAAACTGGGAAAAAACAGAGATCCTAGTTCTAGGTTCCAAAAAACAAAGCAATCTGCTTTTTTGATCTGACCATTCATCTTGATGGTTGTACAGTCATCTCAAATAAAACTTCAAGATTAGACTACTGCAATAAGTGAGGTGGGGGAGATCTTTGATCTTTGTGGGCTGTACTCAGCTTTGTCTCAGGGTATTAAATTGGTGGTCTGTTGATATCCTTGTACAGGTGTGGGGGATGTGCTTTGGCAAAGTGGGTGGGCTTATATCCTGCCTGGTTGGCCATGTCCTGTAGTTTTGCCAGACAGGGACACAGTGTCCCTAACCACCCCCTGTCTCCATTATCTTTGCTGCAATAGTCTTTGTGCTGGGGGGCATGTGTCAGTCTGTCCTATCTGGTGTAAAATGCTCCCTTGAATTCTCCCATCTCCCTGTCTCTCTTCCCTCCCAGAGGACCTGAGCCCTAAGAACATGCCTCAGTTCTATGGAACCCTGAACTGTTTGGAACTCTCTCTCTATCTCTTGAGCTCTCTCTCTCAACCTCACTTGATCTCTGAATGCTCAGCTATGAAAAGCCAACTGACATTTTCTCCTGAGGTGCTGACCTTTTGCACCCTCTCCAACCACAGTGATTATTATTTGACCCTGCGGTTCATCTTTGACCATTTGAACATCTTGAAGAATGATCTGGCCTTAAGACAGTGGTTTGTCCTTTAAAAGTTGCAGCGTACTGCAGCACAGCTTGCATTCTGCCGCAGAATTCTATGGCACGTTATTTAACTTCTTAGGGACCGGCTCCCGAGGTGACGGTTTTGGAGAGTCTGGCGTGCCCAAAGTAAAATGCATGCCACTCAGGNCCAGAAAATAGGATATGCACATAATTAGTACTATTGGATAGGAAACACTCTGAAGTTTCTAAGAGTGTTAAAATAATGTATGTGAGTATAACAGAAGTGATATAGCAGGCGAAAACCAGAGGAAAATCCATCCGGATTTGCAGTTTTTTTTGTAAATGAGCATCTTCTCCATTGTGCCTATTGCATACAACTTTATGTAGGACTGAGACTGCAGTACCTATGGCTTCCACTAGATGTCAACAGTCAACAGTCAAAGACTGGGAATTATAGCAGTGACCAGAACGGATAGGGAGAGGAAATTGTCAAGCGACCACTTTTGTAAACAAGGTTTGACGCGCGCAAGATTGTGAACGCGCACCACTTTATTTTCCTTTCCAATCGTTCACGTTATCGTCCGGTTGAAATATTACAGCAAATATACCCAAAAGGATACCTAAGGATACATAAAAAATTATGTTTGATTTGTTTGTAGAAAGTGTATAGGTATAATTTGAACGTGTTCTCTTCACGGTTCAATGGGCGACTCAACGGTGGATTTTATGATCATAACACGCCAACCAAACGTAGATTTATGGATATAATAAATGACTTTTTCTAACCAAAGAAGCATGGATTGTCTTCGTTGGACACTTGGGAAGCCCTCAGCAGAAGTTCATCAAAGGTAAGCGATTTTATGCGCTTTGTGAGACCCGTGTTGGGTTATGGATTTATGCTAATGCGTAAATATTAGAGGTGCTACCCTCAAACAATCAAATGTTGTGCGCTAGCGCACCACTGCTCCCTAAGTAGTTAAGTGTTAGCCATTGTAATCATTAAAGCTAGTTAGTACAAAAACGAAAAACCCTCAGGGTTTCCGTTAGGATGGAACAAAAAATATGGCGCTGTACATTGTGACGGTCGGGAGTAGGCTACAGTACTAAGGGCATACCATTTCCACACCCTAACTGTATGATTGTAGTCTAACCAATACCCCAAAGGAAATTCAGTGAAAAATGTATCTCATCATGATTTATTAAGACCAGTCCCCATACTTGTCTCAGAGCAGCGCGAAACGGTGCTAAAATAATTCACCACAGAGGGTAGGCTACTGCTTCAAATCCTATTGCTTCTAACTTCAATATGCTCTTTAAATAAATAAGAACTACACCACTTTTAACCGCACATTACTCAACAGTGAGACTCATGTAGTCTACGGTAGGCCTACAGTATATTGAAAAATATTTTCGATATTCAAGGGAGCAATATTTACATATGGGTCTCCCGGTTGCGGGACCCTTTATTTAATTATCGATATTATTACACAGTATGCCTACACGTTGATAGGCTATATACATTGTTTGAAAGTGCAGACTGGCACTAAGAACAGGGGGAACATTTTCCTAGCCAGTGCCATTATTAGTGCAATGCCCCTTCAAGTGTTGCTCTGTGTTACACAGTGGTGCGGGGTGGGGGTCCAGACTGGCCACCCCTCAGAGCCTGGTTCCTCTCTATGTTTTTCCTAGCCACTGTGTTTCTCCATCTGCATTGGGGTTTTAGGGTGGGTTTTGTATAAGCACTTTGTGACTTCTGCTGATGTAAAAAGGGCTTTATAAATACATTTGATTGATTTATTGCTGCTAACCAATTTCCAACATAGACAAACCTTGTATAAAATATGTTGAATTTGTAGCTTTGAAATACCTTCAGATGTTTAACGTAATATCCACTATCAGAAAATAAATCTGCACCTCCTACGGGAGAATTGATCTACATACAGCTATTCATTTAACCCAGCCCTGCTTAGCTTTGATATTTGTCACTGACTGCTACCAATGTGCTATTGTAAGAATAATTAGTGATAGATATCTTAAAAACTACTGTAAATAGAGACAACATTATAAAAATATTTATAGGCTACAATAAATTCAAGTTATGTTTGTTACAGAAAACATTGTTTCTACATTTTAAATTTTTCAGCATGAGGAGACCAGCTGGCTGGTGTGTTTACAGACATATTCAATCTCTCCCTATCCCAGTCTGCTGTCCCCACATGCTTCAAGATGGCCACCATTGTTCCTGTACCCAAGAATACAAAGGTAACTGAACTAAATGACTATCACCCCGTAGAACTCACTTCTGCCATCACAAAGTGTTTTGAGAGACTAGTCAAGGTTCGTATCACCTCCACCTTACCTGTCACCCTAGTCCCACTTCAATTTGCTTACCGCCCCAATAGGTCCACAGACAATGCAATTGCCATCACACTGCACACTGCCCTATCCTATCTGGACAAGATTAGTACCTATGTAACTATAGCTCAGCATTCAACACCATAGTACCCTCCAAGCTCATCATTAAGCTTGAGTCCCTGGGTCTCAACCCCGCCCTGTGCAATTGGTTCCTGGACTTCCCGACGGGCCGCCCACAGGTGGTGAAGGTGGGAAACAACATCTCCACTTCATTGATCCCCACAAGGGTGTGTTCTCAGCCCCCTCCTGTGTTCCCTTTTCACCCATGACTGCGTGGACATGCACAACTCCAACTCAACAATCAAGTTTGCAGACAACACAAAAGTAGTAGGCTTGATTACCAACAACGACGAGACAGCCTACAGGGAGGAGGTGAGGGCTCTCGGAGTGTGGTGTCAGGAAAATAACCTCTCACTCGACGTCAACAAAACAAAGGAGATGATCCTGGAAACAGCAGAGGGAGCACCCCCTATCCACATCGACGGGAAAGCAGTAGAGAAGGTGGAAAGTTTCTCGGCGTACACATCACTGACAAACTGAAATTATCTATCCACACAGACAATGTGGTGAAGGCACAACAGCACCTGAGGAGGCTGAAGAAATGTGGCTTGTCACCTAAAACCCTCACAAACTTTTACAGATGCACAATTAAGAGCATCCTGTTGGGCTGTATTACCGCCTGGTACGGCAACTGCACCGCCCATAACCGCAGGGCTCTCCAGAGGGTGGTGCGGTCTGCACAACGCATCACCGGGGGCAAACTACCTGCTCTCCAGGACACCTACTGCACCCGATATCACAGGAAGGCCAAAATGTTCATCAAGGACAACAACCGCCTGTTCACCCCGCTACCATCCAGAGACCGAGAGACTGAAAAACATCTTCTATCTCAAGGCCATCCGACTGTTTAACAGCCATCACAAGCACAGAGAGGCTGCCGCCTACATACAGACTTAAAATCATTGGCCACTTTCATAAATGTAACACTTGTCACTTTAATAATGCCACTTTAATAATGTTTACATATCTTTCATTACTCATCTCATATGTATATTCTGTAATCTATACTATATATTGCATCTTAGCCTATGCTGCTCTGTCATTGCAATATTTAACATTTATATATTCTTATTCCGTTCCTTTACTTAGATTTGTGTGTATTAGGTATTTGTTGGGGAGTTGTTAGATATTACGTGTTAGATATTGCTGCACTGTCGGAACTAGAAGCACAAGCATAAGCATTTCGCTACAATAACATCTGCTAACCATGTGAACAATACAATTTGATTTGATTTGATTTTATGCATGTTAAACTAAGGAGTATTGACTTGGCTGTTGTCTCATGCAGGAGGGCCAGCCTGTGGCATTCGCCTCTTGGGCACTCACTCCAACAGAATATAACTATGGCCAGATAGAGAAGGAGTGCCTCAGAATTGTGTTTGTGTGCCAATGCTTCCACCACTACCTATACCTGTATTACTGCAGAGACAGATCACACGCCTCTTATTGCTATATTTAGCAAGCCTCTCCTAAACGCCCCAAAATGCCTGCAGCGCATTCTACTGGCTCTACAAAGCCTCAACCTCAAGGTGGTGTATAAGCCAGGGCTGGAGATGTATGTAAGTGACACGCTCAGCAGCGTTTCTGCATCAGGCACACACACATGCTCCATGCATGAACAACACGCAGTGTGCAACTTACAAACAGAGCAAGTGGATGTTGAACACATCAACCAGGCTGACTACCTCAATGTTACTGACCAGCACCTTGTACAAATCAGACAGCACACAGACAGGGACGAGCACCTCCAGGTCTGTGATTCTGATGGCCTGGCTCAACTGCAAGGAAGAAACTGCTCTAGCCGTTAGAGAATATTTGCCAGTCAAAGAGGAGCTCAGTGTTCAGAATCTAGCAATATTCAAAGGTCAGAGAGTTGTTATTCCCTGGTCCCTGTGCCCTAAAATGTTGGCGCGCATGCACTCAAGTCATATTGGAGATGAGTGTGGCCTGTTACAGACAAGCATGTGACACACTGTATTGTCCAGGAATGCAGAATGAAATAAGACTATGTAAATAAATGCATAATCTGCGATGAATATGCCATTGAGCAACAGAGAGAGATGATGATGTCCCACAAGCTACCAACGCGCCCCTGACAGATAGTAAGTCTCGATCTCTTCCAGCACAGTGGCAAAGACCTTCTTCTGTTAGTCGATCATTACTCAGACTTCTGGGAGATTGACCTCCTCCCCGACCTCTCGATCAAACGCTGCAAGGCTCAGTTTTCCTGCTATGGCCAGCATGATAGGGTAATGCTGCTTTGAGTTCCGGAAATTTGCTGCAGAATGAGAATTCGAGCATGTCACCTCATCGCCACGACACCCAAAGTTATTGGAAGGCAGAGTCGACAGTCAAAATCGCAAAGACCTTCTACAAAAAAGCTCTGAGAGAGGTTAAGGATGCCTGGAAATCTGTCCTGCAGTGGCGCAATACCCCAACGGAAGCCATGAACAGTAGCCTGGCCCAGCGCCTCAGGGCATGGTGCTTAAAAGAAGCTCTGTCAGTAGACAACACTCTCCTAGTGCCCTGTGTGGTGACAGACGTACTGGAGAAGCTTCGTCACAGAAGACAGGTGTCCAAGTTCATCTACAACAAATCAGCAAAGGACTTACCTGAGTTCAGGGTGGGTGAAGTGGTGCGGATGAAGCCACTACCAGGGGACCGGACAGGCCTCTAGAGACTCGGATCTTGTGTGCAAAAAGATGCACCACGCTCTTACTTGGTCAAAGTGAATGGATCAGTGTACCGTCATAACAGGGTTGACGTTATGGTTGCTGAGCCAGCACCTATTCAGAACCCTAATGGTCATAGGGGTCGCGTGACAAAGGACGGAACCCCAGCAAGTCACGCAGGGCCTGAGGCACTGGGCGAAGAGCCAAGGGATCACAGGATGCTCCCTCTCCCATCAATACTCCCCTCAGACAGTCAGGTGACACACATGTGAGTGATCCCGATGTCCTCACAGAAAAGGCCCTTGTTTTTTCACGCTGAGGGCAGCTGTCCCAGCCACTTAAAATACTTAATCTGTAGGTTTTCTATTATAGATTCCTGACAGAGATTGTTTTTAAGAAAAATGGAAACAAAGAAAGAAATGGTTAAAGTGAAGAGACTTTATGCAAAAGAGAAGATGTTATAGGTTTAAGATGGTACGTTACTGCCATCTGTTGGTAAATGTTAATTGCTGCAACACCAGTGTTTTTACCAGTGTGCTGGATGTATTACAATGTGCTGAACAAGACTGGTTACTCGCATCAATGACTCCTTCTCATCATTTAACATCCAAACAAGTGTTGCTAATTTAATTAACTATTTGATAATGATTAACGTCACTAACAAATACAGTTTCTCACCCTCGCTTTCCCTCTTTGTCATGTGTTGCTATGTATAGTAGGCTAATCATCCATAAATGCTGTGCTCTAACTGAACTTTGACCCATCTGAGTCATAACCCACTGGGCACACACTGGTTGTATTAACATTATTTCTACGCCAATTCAATGGAATTACATTGAACCAATGTGAAATACAGTGAGGGAAAAAAGTATTTGATCCCCTGCTGATTTTGTAAGTTTGCCCACTGACAAAGAAATTATCAGTCTATAATGTTAATGGTAGGTTTATTTGAACTGTGAGAGACAGAATAACAACAAAAAAATCCAGAAAAACGCATGTGAAAAATGTTATAAATTGATTTGCATTTTAATGAGGGAAATAAGTATTTGACCCCCTCTCAATCAGAAAGATTTCTGGCTCACAGGTGTCTTTTATACAGGTAATGAGTTGAGATTAGGAGCACACTCTTAAAGGGAGGGGACAAATACCCAAAACACACGGCCAAGGTAACAAAGGAGTGGCTCAAGAAGAAGCACATTAAAGTCTGGCCTAGCCAGTCTCCAGACCTTAATCCCATAGAAAATATGTGGAGGGAGTTGAAGGTTCGAGTCCAAACGTCAGCCTCGAAACCTTAATGACTTGGAGAAGATCTGCAAAGAGGAGAGGGACAAAATCCCTCCTGAGATGTGTGCTAACCTGGTGGCCAACTGCAAGAAACATCTGACCTCTGTGATTGCCAACAAGGGTTTTGCCTCCAAGTACTGAGTCATGTTTTGCAGAGGAGTCAAATACTTATTTCCCTCATTAAAATGCAATTCCATTTATAACATTTTTCACATGCATTTTTCTGGATTTTGTTTTTGTTATTCTGTCTCTCACTGTTCAAATAAACCTACCATTAAAGTTATAGACTGATCATTTATTTGTCAGTGGGCAAACGTACAAAATCAGCAGGGGATCAAATACTTTTTTCCCTCACTGTAGATGTTGAATTGACATCAATGCACAGTGGGAAGCCACTGATTTGTATGCAAATAGCAGCCCAAGTGATGAGGGATGCTAGACTCTCGCTCCATCAGAGACAGACCCAAGCCATCAGTCTGTCCCACGGATTGATACAAGAGGAAACAGGTTCAGATGCTGGGATAGGGCAGCTTATTGATTGCAGACAAATTCACACCAGAGGTCATCCTTGGCCCTACAAACCAAGCGAACCACCTTCAGACTTTATGCAAATTGAAAATTAATTTGCTCTGTCTGTCGTGAATCTTGTTTAATCATATGTTTTTACCCCCTAATTTCAGGATTGCCTTTTACTGTAAGTTTCAGCAGAGTGGCTCATACATTAAAATATCTCTGATGCATGCAGGTAGGAGCAATGTTAGAAAATGTGGACAACACCTACATTCCAATAATCTGTTTAATTGTAACCAGACTATACTGTCTATTGTGTCTCAAATCATATTCTGAGGTTTATTTCCTTGACTGAGTTGCACACAACCCAGTTAGGCTATGTAGCTCTCTTCAGAATCTGGCCTCATCGGTATTTGAGTGAGGTAAGTGGTCAGCTAGACATTCACGTGATTCTTTCACATGTCTCATTGTTCCAGTATCATTGGCCATGGCCCCCTGCTGTGGACCCCAGTCTACCACACACAGGCCCACTCTGCCAGCCAAACAACTAAACCCATTCATAGGAAGAGAGGAGAGTCACAGCGCTGTGTAGAGAGACCACAAAGGGTAACCATGAGTGTCCACCAAAGTCTGCTAAATAGTAACATACAGCTATACTTGCACCAGTGTTGTGATCCAGAATGTTAATTTGTCTTACAGACAGACAATATTACACCATTTACGTTGCACATGGAACTTGCTTTGGTGTCAGTCTCAATGAACAAGGTAAGAAATTCAATTTAAAGAATATGTATTGTATTTCTGGAGTGACTGGTTGTACATACAGTATATGTGTATGTAAGAGAGTGAGAAGAGAGAGAGAACAGAGAGCACATGTTTTACAGAGCACACTGAGTTGTTTAGATCAATATACAGATTACAACTTTAATTCGCTAATGGTTTTGTGGACAGACAAGTACAGGGAACCAGCCAGACTGAGGTTGAAGCTGGTACTTTACTCTAAATGTGACCCTTTCCCTGAAAGTCTACTGTCTAATTAGGAAGCCACACAACCAGTTATGACATGGATTGCTTAGATGGGGATTCTATGTAGATTCCAAACTATTACTTCCTGTGCGTTGACAATCATAGATCGCTGCAGTGTGGTTTCCTGATTTCCCTTCCTCATTTCACGATTTTGCTCACACTCCCTATACTTTCCAGGGGGAAGGCGTCTTAGCCCCCTCCCCACACACACACAGAGAAACAGAGAGAGAGACATGCCACAGACAAATCTGCTGAGATTCTTGGCTGCTGATGTGATGTATGAACAACTATGAGGAGAGGAATTTGGTGAGTACAGGTGCACTAGATTGTTTTAACGGCAATACATGTCAACATGTATACACAAGACAGGCAAGACACACTCATACTGTATACATCCAATAACAGCTGACGTGTTGCCTTTTGTTGTCACAAGGCATAATGACAAATGTGGAATTTGGATGCTGTTTTTATTATGACTGAATTAGTACGAATTAGAAAGAAGAGTCAATTAAACATCACTTCACATCCATGTGTCACAGATCCCTCCGGAACTGTCATTGCGCACACCTGGCCCCAATTGCCAATGATTAGTGTTTGTATTTATGTGCCCTTTGGTTCTCCATTGGCAAAATAATAATAAAATAAAAACCCATATTACTCATTCCTGCGCCTGTCTCCCAACCCTTTTTACCAACGTGACAGAACAATCGACCATTAAGGGAGACAGCGGGAATGGCCCGTGTGACGCCGCCACAACAGGTTCGTCCGACGACACGGCTACTGGTCTGTCCGACGACGATGCAACTTCGGCAGCTGCATCGGGTCCTGATCGACCCGCAGTGCGTTCCTGTGATTGTCCTCGAGGCCGGTGTCATTGTGCTGCTGGTGCAACGCGTTAAGGGGGGGGTACTGTCACGGATCCCTCTGTCTCCCGACCCTTTTTACCAACTTGACACCATGCTGTAACAACTGGCATAAATAATCTGTTCACAAATAGGCACATCTCGGGGGGGTAAAACTGACCAGTTTGAAAGGGTAGGCAACAACAGGTCTGCCACGCTGATCTTGAACACTGGGGTCCCTCAGGGGTGTGTACTTAGTCCCCTCCTGCACTCCCACGACTGCGTGGCCAAACACGACTCCAAAGCCATCTTTAAGTTTGCTGACGACACAACAGTGGTCGGCCTGATCACCGACAACGATGAAACAGCCTATAGGAAAGAGGTCAGAGAACTGGCAGTGTGGTGCCAGGACAACAACCTCTCCCTCAAAGTGAGCAAGACAAAGGAGCTGATCGTGGACTACGGTAAAAGGTGGGCCGAACAGGCCCCCATTAAGATCAACAGGGCTGTAGTGGAGCGGGTCGAGAGTTCAAGTTCTTTGGTGTCCACATCACCAACAAACTATCATGGTCCAAACACACCAAGACAGTCATGAAGAGGGCACGACAAAACCTTCTGCCCTCAGGAGACTGAAAAGATTTGGCATGGGTCCCCAGATCCTAAAAAAGTTCTACAGCTGCACCATAGAGTGCATCCTGACCGCTTGCATCACCGCCTGGTTTGGCAACTGCTCGGCATCTGACCATAAGGCGCTACAGAGGGTAGTGCGTACGGCCCAGTACATCAAGGGGCCAAGCTTCCTGTAACCCAGGACATATATAGGCAGTGTCAGAGGAAAGCCCATAAAATTGTCAGACTCCAGTCACCCAAGTCATAGACTGTTTTCTCTGCTACCACACGGTAAGCGGTCCCGGAGCGCCAAGTCTAGGACCAAAAGGCTCCTCAATAGCTTCTATCCCCAAGTCATAAGACTGCTGAACAATTAATCAAATGGCCACCGGACTATTACATTGACCCCCCCCCCCCATTTGTTTTGTACACTGCTGCTACTTGCTGTTTATTATCTATACATAGTCACTTCACCCCTACCTACATGTACAAATGACCTCTAACCTGCACACTGACTCCGTACCGGTACCACCTGTATATAGCTTTGTTGGTATGTTATTCTGTTACTTTTTATTATTTTTTACTTTAGTTTATTTGGTAAATATTTTCTTAACTCTTCTTGAACTGCACTGTTGGTTAAGGGCTTGTAAGTAAGCATTCCACGGTAAGGTCTACTCTTGTTGTATTTGGCGCATGTGACAAATAAAGTTTGATTTGATTTGAATACCATTAAAGTTCTGCTACCTGAGCATACTTGATATGAGTTCAGAAGCAAGAGTTTGAGTGTATTGTGAAGACAAGGCAAAGTAGAGAACACAGAGTGCCAAGTTGTTTTCACAGTTGGCAAAATAGCTTACAGTCTCTTTCATTATAGTGTAGGCCAGCCTGTGTCATTGCGAGACAAAATGAGAGCACAGCTCAGCAGTTGCAATCTCAGCAAAATCTTATCTTTGGAATTATATCATGTCTTTTGGAAGGTTATTCCTCACAAAAACTGTGAGTACTTAGCAGTTGGGTAAGATCCATTGAGTTAAGCTATTTAACTATGACAGAGTATTGAGTAACATGTGGTCATAAGCTATGGTAGGGGTTAGTCACTTATTATAAAATGCATGGTTATTGTAACACTAGCTCAAATTAGCCAACATTCAGATTTCTATGCAGTGAATCTAATCGCCACCAAAGGTTTGTGATATACACTGTGCATAGTATTACGTAATGGCAAGGACAAACTGCATGGTGTAGTCACAAAACCATTGTACCATAATTTCCTGCGAATTCAGAATTTATAATAACTCTTCAGGTTAATTACATAAATTATCCCTACTTGTCTGACTTGTTGTACCTCTATCAGCATCCCTCTGAGTGTACGCACAGCGCTACGTTCTTGTGCCTATCACAGTAGTAGCAGTCCTCAGGGAAGCTCCATGTGGCCTCGCTCTCTTTGTGGCGACTGACAGCATGCACCACGAACCCCGCCAGCTCTTTTTTCAGGACCTCCACCACGGCCTGGGCACCGTCCTTCCTCCCCTCTATCAGTTACCGGATGCAGTCGCGGGTCACCAGTTGGGGACTTGTGCTGTAGGAAACCACCAGGTTGGTATTGTTCACCTGCAGCACCTCAAACCAGTTCTGGCCGGCCATGTGTTGGATGTGGTCCCTGGATTGCCAGTTCCAATAGCTGCTGCCAGAGTGGTTGACCACTCAGACCGACCAGCTCACCCAGTCGTACTTCCTGGTGAGGAATTCCTGTACACCCTGAGCCATGTCCTGAAGATTACCTTCCTGTTTTTCTTGGAGAAGACACAAGGTGTCAAGTCAGGCCTGTTCAGGGAAGGCTGCTACGCAGGCCTCGATTCATGCCTTCATCTTTGATTCAACTTCCTCCATTTTCCTGCTCCTGATCGGGGCCCTGGGTGAGGGCACAGTGGCCCAGCAGGGCAATCAGGCCCTGGCAGAAGAGCTCCTTCATCCTCATACAGAAGTCCTCTAGTATGCGCCTGTTTATCGCCTCATACCTGAGAAAAATGGAGATCAACCACAAGCTGTTGTTAATAACAATAAAAGTAATAATTCTATTATGCATAATCACAAATTAACAGTTCAAATTCATGCCACAAGTGTTATCGAACTAAAATACTCAACAAAAACCAAGCTCCGCATGTGCATAAAGGCCTATTTAGCATGGTTAAGAACGCTTTACTTCTCCACCACCTCCAAGATGGACTCCCCAAACCTGCCCATCAGAGCATCATACAATTCATATAGGTTCTTCTCCCCTTCAGTCTTGGAGGTGTTCCAGATACAGCCTCATCTTGACCTCCTGAAACGGTTTCTTGGTCTACAGAAAGTCCATGTACTTCCGGAACTGTTTCCTGATGTTTTGTTAGATAAAATCCTTCTTTATATCCCAAAAAGTCTTAGTTGGCGCCATCGATTTGAGTTATCTACTCGTTCAACATGCAGAGAAAGGAATCCAAAAATCTACTGCTAAACTTTGTTAAAACAAGTCAAAATACATTTATATTTAATCCTCAGGTACCCTAAAATGTAATTAAACAATAATATTTCATTCAGATAGAGGTATGTTCAATTGGAAAGTAAAATTAGCAAGTGTGTGTCCTCTTTGTCGCGCGCAAACAGACTGATTTCCAACTCTGACTCCCTGTACTAAAACTCAAAATTCTTCCTTGTTTGGGAAGAAACAAGCCTGAAACCTGGAACAAAGACTGTTGACATCTAGTGGAAGCCATAGGAGTTTACTTTGGGCACGTCAGTCAGACAGGAAGTGGAGAAAAATAGACCCTAGCCTGAAGAAGATAACTATTAACTGACTTGCCTAGTTAAATAAAGGTTATATTTACAAATGTAAAATAAATAAAAAGCAGCATTGTATTCAGGAGATAACTTATTGAAATATGAAGTCTTGTTACATCTTTACATGTAAAAAATCTCTAAAGCTCTTGACCTCATAATCTAAATAATATCAAATCAAATTTTATTTGTCACATACACATGGTTAGCAGATGTTAATGCGAGTGTAGTGAAATGCTTGTGCTTCTAGTTCCGACCATGCAGTAGTATCTAACAAGTAATCTAACAAATTCACAACAACTACATTATACACACAAGAGTAAAGGAATGAATACGAGTATGTACATATAAATATATGGATGAGCGATGACTGACCGGCGTAGGCAAGATGCAGTAGATGGTATGGAGTACATCGTTTAAAGTGGCTAGTGATACATTTATTTCATCCAATTATAATTATTAAAGTGGCTAGAGATTTGAGTCGATGGCCGAACGGCATAGGCAAGATTCAGTAGATGGTATAGAGTATAGTGTATACATTTGATATGAGTAATGTCGGATATGTAAACATTATATACAAAATTGTTTAAAGTGGCTAGTAATACATTTGTTACATCCAATTCCTATTATTTAAAGTGGCTAGAGATTTAAGTCAGTATGTTGGCAGCAGCCACTCAATGTTAGTGATGGCTGTTTAACAGTCTGATGGCCTTGAGATAGAAGCTGTTTTTCAGTCTCTCGGTCCCAGCTTTGATGCACCTGTACTGACCTCGCCTTCTGAATGATAGCGGGATGAACAGGCAGTGGCTCGGGTGGTTGTTGTCCTTGATGATCTTTTTGGCCTTCATGTGACATCGGGTGGTTTCTTCAGCCTCCTGAGGTTGAAGAGGCGCTGTTGTGCCTTCTTCACCACGCTGTCAGTGTGGGTGGACCATTTCAGTTTGTCCGTGATGTGTACGGCGAGGAACTTAAAACTTTCCACCTTCTCCATTACCGTCAATGTGCATAGGGGGGTGCTCCCTCTCCTGTTTCCTGAAGTCCACGATCATCTCCTTTGTTTTGTTGACGTTGAGTGAGAGGTTATTTTCCTGACACCACACTCCGAGGGCCCTCACCTCCTCCCTGTAGGCCGTCTCGTCGTTGTTGGTAATCTAGCCTACCACTGTAGTGTTGTCAGCAAACTTGGTGATTGAGTTGGATGCGTGCTTGGCCACGCAGTCATGGGTAAACAGGGAGTACAGGAGAGGGCTGAGAATGCACCCTTGTGGGGCCCCAGTGTGAGAACGCACCCTTGTGGGGACACAGGGTTGAGGATCAGCGGGGTGGAGATGTTGTTTCCTACCCTCACCATCTGGGGCCGGCCCATCAGGAAGTCCAGGACCCAGTTGCACAGGGCTGGGTCGAGACCTAGGGTCTCGAGCTTAATGACGAGCTTGGAGGGTACTATGGTGTTAAATGCTGAGCTGTAGTCGATGAACAGCATTCTTACATAGGTATTCCTCTTGTCCAGATGGGTTAGGGCAGTATGCAGTGTGATTGCGATTGCGTCGTCTATGGACCTATTGGGACGGTACGCAAATTGGAGTGGGTCCAGGGTGTCTGGTAGGATGGAGGTGATATGATCCTTGACTAGTCTCTCAAAGCACTTCATGATGACGGAAGTGAGCGCTACGGGGCGATAGTCATTTAGCTCAGTTACCTTAGCTTTCTTGGGAACAGGAACAATGGTGGCCCTCTTGAAGCATGTGGGAACAGCAGACTGGGATAGGGACTGATTGAATATGTCCGTAAACACACCAGCCAGCTGGTCTGTGCATGCTCTGAGGACACGGCCAGGGATGCCATCTGGGCCAGCAGCCTTGTGAGGGTTAATACATTTAAATGTTTTACTCGCGTTGGCTGCGGTGAAGGTGAGCCCGCAGGTTTTGGTAGCGGGCCGTGTCGGTGGCACTGTATTGTCCTCAAAGCGAGCAAAGAAGTTTTTTAGTTTGTCTGGGAGCAGGACGTCATGGTCCGCGACGGGGCTGGTTTTCTTTTTGTAGTCCGTGATTGACTGTAGACCCTGCCACATACCTCTCGTGTCTGAGCAGTTGAATTGTGACTCTACTTTGTCTCTATATTGACACTTAGCTTGTTTGATTGCCTTGCGGAGGGAATAGCTACACTGTTTGTATTCAGTCATGTTTCCGGTCGCCTTACCCTGGTTAAAAGCAGTGGTTCACGCTTTCAGTTTTGCACGAATGCTGCCATCAATCCACGGTTTCTGGTTGGGGAAGGTTTTAATATTTGCTATGTGTACAACATCACCGATGCACTTGCTAATGAACTCGCTCACCGAATCAGCGTATACATCAATGTTGTTGTCCGATGCTATCCGGAACATATCCCAGTGCACGTGCTCGAAGCAATCTTGCAGCATGGAATCAGATTGGTTGGACCAGCGTTGAACAGACCTGAGCACAGGCGTTTCCTGTTTTAGTTTCTGTCTGTAGGCTGGGAGCAACAAAATGAAGTCATGGTCAGACTTGCTGAAAGGAGGGCGGAGAATAGCCTTGTATGCATCACGGAAGTTAGGGAGCCTTGTTTTCAAATTAGCCTTATTAAAATCCCCAGCCACAATAAATGCAGCCTCAGGATATGTGGTTTCCAGTTTACATAGAGTCCAATGGATTTATTTCAGTGCCGTCGATGTGTCAGCTTGAGAGGGGATGTACACGGCTGTGATTATAATCGAGGAGAATTCTCTTGGTAGATAATGCGGTCTGCATTTGATTGTAAGGAATTCTATGTCAGGTGAACAAAAGGACTTGAGTTCCTGTATGTTGTTATGATCACACCACGTCTCGTTAATCATAAGACACACACCCCCGCCCTTCTTCTTACCAGATAGATGCTTGTTTCTGTCGGCGCAACGCATGAAGAAACACAGTGGCTTTACCGACTCTGACAACATATCCCGAGTGAGCCATGTCTCCGTGAAACAGAGAATGTTACAATCTCCGATGTCTCACTGGAAAGCAGCTTGTGGCCTAATTTCGTCCACCTTGTTGTCTAGAGACAGGACATTGGCGACTATTATGCTCGGAAGCGGTGGGTGGTGTGCTCGCCTTCTAAGTCTGACCAGGAGGCTGCTCCGTCTCCCTCTCCTGTGGCGACACCGTTGTTTTGGGTTGGCCTCTGGGATTAGACCCAATATCCATGGTGGAGGTCCCGAATAAAGGATCCACTTCGGGAAAGTCATATTCCTGGTCGTAATGCTGGTAAGTTGACGTCGCTCTTATATCCTATAGTTCATCCTGGCTGGATGTAATAATACTCAAGATTTTCTGGCCTAACAATGTAAGAAACAATACATAAAAACAAATAACTGCATAATTTCCTAAGGACTTGAAGCGAGGCGACTATCTCTGTCGGCTCCATCTTGAGATCGTGGAGGACCGGTCCAAGCTGGACCTGGTGAAGTTGCTGCAGTGTGTGACCACCATCTTCTCAGTGGTGGCTGTGGCCAACCCCATCTTCAGCGTGGCTGGCTCTCTAATCCGGGTGGTGCTGCAGCACATGGACAATAAGGACATCTAGACTCTGAAGCGCAAGTGTGGCTAGGTCACCTGTGCCCTGGACCATCTGGCCCACCAGAACCGTAGATCCCTGCTGCAGATCAAGAATGAAGCTCCATGCTGAAGATTTGAAGAGCTGATTGCGCAAAGTGCACAAAGATCTCTTCCAAGATCCTCAGCCAGATGCCTGTACCTGAGAATCAGTGAAACAACAATTACACTCACAGTCACATGTATATTTCTCTCTCTCATAAGAAAACTGCCAAACTCCTCTTCATTTAAGCACTGATTGTTGAGATAGATGAGAGGGATTCCAAAAATATTCCTCCATATAGTGTGTGCTCCTCTCTCTCTGAGAGCCTTTTCTAAAATTATTTATGAGATTTGAGACACTTTTTTTTCTCCAGGACTATGTTCATTCAACCAGTTAATTGACTATCAGAGAGTCCTTCCGCATCTGAAAAATATATAGATTTGTTTTATACTAGGGGATCTAAAATTCCAAATCAAATAGCTAAACAATCCATGGTATGACCACTTCAAAACAATTCCATATGTCAGCTTAGTGGAACCTTCCAAACAACTTAGACTTTTAGAGGTTAATTATCACATGACTATTGACTGTTGGTATCTATAAGTTAGAGGTAAGTACACTGAACAAAAATATGAACGCAACATGTAAAGTGTTGGTCCCATGTTTCATGAGTTGAATTAACAGATCCCAGAAATGTGCCATACTCTCAAAAAGCTTATTTCTCTAAAATGTTGTTCACAAATTTCTTTACATCCCTGTTAGTAAGCATTACACAGGTACACCTTGTGCTGGGGACAATAAAGGCCACTCTAAAATGTCACACAACACAATGCCACAGATGTCTCAAGTTTTGATGAAGCGTGCAATTTGCATACCATTTGCAGGAATGTCCACCGCCTGCAACATTGTTTTAGAGAATTTGGCAGTACATCCAACCGGCCTCACAACTGCAGACCACGTGTAACTACGGCAGCCCAGGACCTCCACGTCCGGCTTCTTCACCTGCGGGATCAGTACCTATGGCTTCCACTAGATGTCAACAGTCACTTTGGATTGGAGATGCTTAATGTGAGTCTGGAGGGAGAGTTTACAGTCTAGCCAGAAACCTAGGTATTTATAGTTGTGCACATATTCTAAGTCAGGACCGTCCAGAGTAGTGATGCTAGTCGGGCGTGTGCGGGCAGCGATCGGGTGAAGAGCATGCATTTAGTGAGACCAGCAACTCGGACAGCTGGTGAAACTGAGGAGTATTTCTGTCAGTAATGAAGCCCTTTTGTGCTGAAAAACTCAGTCTGATTGGCTGGGACTGGCTCCCAGTGGGTGGGCCTATGCCCTCCCAGGCCCACCATGGCTGCGTCCCTGCCCAGTAATGTGAAATGCATAGATTAGGGCCTAATGAATTTATTTAAATTGACTGATTTCCTCACATGAACTGTAACTCAGTAAAATCGTTTGAAATTGTTGCGTTCATATTTGTGTTCAGTATATTTGCCTCATCCACAGCAATAGTCAATTAACGAGACTTATTTAAAGCTAAGTGTTAATATGGAAACCTGCATACACAGCGGTCTGACAATCAACGTTTGGAATAGCTCTCAATTATTTAACTATGCCATTCATGTCTTCTAAAGAGTAAGAGTGGTTTAACTTCTTAGGGAGCGGCTCCCGAGGTGACGGTTTTGGAGAGTCTGGCGTGCCCAAAGTAAAATGCATGCCACTCAGGCCCAGAAAATAGGATATGCACATAATTAGTACTATTGGATAGGAAACACTCTGAAGTTTCTAATGTATGTGAATATAACAGAAGTGATATACCAGGCGAAAACCCGAGGAAAATCCATCCGGATTTGCAGTTTTTTTTGTAAATGAGCATTTTCTCCATTGTGCCTATTGCATACAACTTTATGTAGGACTGAGACTGCAGTACCTATGGCTTCCACTAGATGTCAACAGTCAATAGTCAAAGACTGGGAATTCTAGCAGTGACCAGAACGGATAGGGACAGGAAATTGTCAGGCGACCACTTTTGTAAATAAGGTTTGACGCGCGCGAGATTGTGAACGCGCACCACTTTATTTTCCTTTCCTATCGTTCACGTTATAGTCCGGTTGAAATATTACAGCAAATATACCCAAAAGGATACCTAAGGATACTTTAAAAATTATGTTTGATTTGTTTGTAGAAAGTGTATAGCTATAATTTGAACGTGTTCTCTTCACGGTTCAATGGGCGACTCAACAGTGGATTTTATGATCATAACGTGCCAACCAAACGGAGATTTATGGATATAATAAATTACTTCGAAGTTCATCAAAGGTAAGCGATTTTATGTTAGCGATTTTATGCGTTTTGTGAGACCCGTGTTGGGTTATGGATTTATGCTAATGCGTAAATATTAGAGGTGCTACCCTCAAACAATCAAATGTTATGCTTTAGCCGTAAAGCCTTTTTGAAATCTGACAACGCTGTGATATTGCCAAGAATCAGAGCTTTTGATGACTATGCAACAATTGTATATTTATGAATGTTTAATAATTCAACTTTTGGATTTTGAATTTGGCCCCTCACATTTCAGCGCCCCACTGCTCCCTAAGTAGTTAACTTCTTAGGGATCACTGGGGCGCTAGCGCCCCACTGCTCCCTAAGTAGTTAACTTCTTAGGGATCACTGGGGCGCTAGCGCCCCACTCCCGACACTACCCGGTGAAATGCAAGGCGCCAAATTAAACATGCATCAATATACAAGTGTTTCATAGTCATCAAAAGCTCTGCTTCTTGGCAATATCACAGCGTTGTCAGACTTCATAAAGGCTTTATGGCGAAAGCACCACATTTGATTGTTGGAGGATAGCACCTCACATATTTTTCCATTAACATAAATTCATAAGCCTTCACGGTTCACAGAAAACACATTTCACAGTGAAAACAAATCAATTACCTTTTGAAGAACTTCTGCTGAGGGCTTCCCAAGTGTCCAACGAAGACAATCCATGGTTCTTTTGTTAGAAAAAGTAATGTATTCTATCCATAAATCTCTGTTTGGTTGGCGCGTTATAATGAGAAAATATAGCGTTGACTCCTCCATTGAAACGTGAAGAGAACTCGTTCAACTTATACCTATAAACTTGTCCAAGAACAATCAAACATAATTTTAAATGTATCCTTAGGAACACTTTTATGTATAAATAGTATAATATTTCAACTGGAATATAAACTGGGCGATAAGAAAGGAAAAAACCAAAGAGCGCGCCAGCCGTCAACGCGCGTTTTCTTCTATTGACATCTGTGTGGCCACTTCCTTATTCGTCTTCTTCTATGCTCTAAAAGCATCTAAAAAGAATCAGAACACTTTCTCGAGACTGTTGACATCCAGAGGAAGCAATAGGTACTGCATTCATATGCCCTTATATGGGCGTTTTCATAAGGGAGGGGCTCTAAATGAGGCAATGTTTTTTAAAACCACTTTTTCCAGGACAGAAATTCCTCGGGTTTTCGCCTGCCATATCCGTTCTGTTATACTCACAGACAAAATGTTAAAACT
Organism: Hucho hucho; assembly: GCA_003317085.1. Taxonomy (NCBI): domain Eukaryota; kingdom Metazoa; phylum Chordata; class Actinopteri; order Salmoniformes; family Salmonidae; genus Hucho; species Hucho hucho. Next base: position 976,680 of record QNTS01000447.1, read on the forward strand.
TTTAGAAAATTCAGAGTGTTTCCTATCCAATGGTACTAAATATGTGCATATCCCATTTTCTGGGCCTGAATGGGAGGCATTTTCCTTTGGGCACGCCAGGCTCTCCAAAACGGTCACCTCGTGCGCTGCTACCAAAGAAGTTAATTGAAGTTCAGTTTTTGAACATTGAGCACAAAATTTCTATACCAATTTGGTCCTTTTGAGCCGGATCTCAATATCTGTCTGTCGTCCAAAGATAACACGCCGAATACCGTGCACGGGTGGATGATCACATCCGTAAGATCAAAGACCTGCCCCCTGACATTGGGGAACTATTGCAGGCCGGTGTATATCTAAGAACGACAGAGACGGTGACGAGATCCAACCGACATTGCTTTTCCCAGTCTACAAGACAGGTCAGTAGAGTCTTTATTCACTGATTTATTTTGGAGGGAATGGTTTGAGATATCTTAATTGTGGTTCTAACGTGTTTGGAATTTAGCAAAAATAGGAGCCCAATCATTCTTAACAGATTTACTAATATCTACTTTGTAAGCAGTAGGAAGTTAACTTTAAACGATCAATAAACGATCTAGGAAGGAAGCAGGTCCGAAATGACCAGAGGTAAGGCACTGCCATAAATAAAAATAGCTTAATAGCCCCGGTCTCTGTAGCAGTCCATACGGGTTATTAACGCAGGGGATATTAAATATTAAATTCTACAGACTGGTCATTGAAATTAAGTCCAAAAATAGGAGGAGGAGGAGAGGGAAACCTAATTTAGCAGTGTGAGATATGAGATATTAACTTCAAAAGTCCCAAGGAACAACAGATAGTTGTATACGGGTGAGATCTAATATCCAATCAAAAGTCGCCTCTATAGATAAAGTTTCCAGACCGGAGAATCCCGAACAGTAGAATACATATCACATAGGGTGTGGGAATATACATTAGACCATAATTTGTGTAATTTGATAACGTTAGGAACCACACACATAGATCATGGAGACCTAATACACATATATTGGGAACATAGAGGGTCAGCCTAGTACACACACATAGGGGGTAGTGACATACACATTACATGTGAAACACATAGAAAGGTTTTTATTATTATTAATAATGGGCAGTAAATCTTCGAAAGAGGTTCCCGAACTTACGGGAGACGAGCGCTATATGGAGTTAAAAGATAAAAGAAACATTTATTTTGGTCCAAAATGGAGAAAGAAGTATGGATTTGATGGACGTTTAGATGTAGAAAAGCTAGAATCTATGATAAAACAGATACATAAGGAATGTGGAAAAGATGAGAATAAGCAGAGAAAAGAGGGTTTAAACACAGCTAGAGTCTGGCTTTCAGAAGCCAGAAAGAGAGTAGAAGGGGATAGGAAGAGGATCCCAGACAGCCAGGAAAGGAAAGACATAGTGAGTCAAGAAACGCCGCCCTCCGCTCCCCCAGCCGAGAAAGTCAACCAATTGGGTGGGGGTGGGGGTCAAAAACTATATCCATCTCTGGTGGACCAAGCATGGAGGGGAAATCCTGATGATGAGGTGGTGGTGGCTCGGAGAAGGGTGCAATTGCCGCTCCAGGCTGAGTCTCCCCCAGCTTATGATCGGGGTGCGAATAATGCAGAACCACAGAGAGAGGGAGAGAGAGAAATGGAGAGGGAGCAGGAGCTAATCACGGCAGCATTAAGGAAGTTGGAGTTGGAAAGGGTATGGGCCGAGACCCAGGAAGTGCAGGATCGAGACAGGTCGGGGAGGGGAAAATATCAGGCACATTCTCCAAGACAGAACCGATCAGGGCTAGCCAGGAGAACGTCAGATGTAGGAGAAAGGAATAGACCAAGACTGAGGAAAGATTTTCAGTATTATAGTGGGGAAGAGGACAGTAGAGAGAGAGAAGAGCAGTATCCACTTATAGAACTACCCAATCCCCAAGCTGGAGTAGATGGTAACGAACCTACTGTTCGGGTCTACCGACCCTGGACACAGAGAGATATAGAAAAAGCAGTAGAAGGAATCCCCCACCCAAAGACAGGAATGGCCGGGCTGGAGAGAGATTTGATTTGAATAAACACAGGGGAAGTAGAAAGAGCAGTCAGAACTATTGTGGGGAAGGATTGGTTCGCTGTGCGCGGGGCTTGGGTATCAACGGGGCAGGACGGGAATGTTATACAGTGGACCGAGGGGCACGGGGATCCGTTCAGAGCAAAAGTTACGGAGTTATGCGCTAACTTGACGGAACATTATCACCGACACGCCGACTTCTCTAAAGTAACTGAATGCAGACAGGGAGATAGTGAGACAGTCAGCCAATACCTAGAACGTTTAAAAGATGTATTCAATGCCAACAGTGGCACGCCAGAACCTGCCCCCGGGGGAGATCAAAACACCCTTATCACCAGCAATTAAAGATAGCCTTTTTGACCGGTATGCGCACTGAAGTGAGTAAGGAGGTAAAAAATAACTTAGTAGGATGGGGACTGGCTACCCTGGTGAAAAGATATGCTGTCCACCATGAACAGCA